>CAJHQP010005694.1:0-43844 GCA_905132765.1 Moricandia arvensis | reverse complement strand
TGAACCACTTTATGTTAAAAAAAAAAGAAAAAAAAGAAGTGAATCACAAGTTTTTTTTTCCTTTGAAACAAGAAATTCAAAATAATTTTTAAAAAGTAGTATGGGAAACAAAACAGAACAAGATATAAAATAATAAATATATAAAAAGAATAAGTTTGGTTTTATGATACAAATTTTTTATTAGGTTATTATATTTAAATAAATATGCAATATTTTAAAAGAATATATCATGAATTCCGAAAATAGATCTTTCAACATAAATCCACAACTGACATGAAAATAAAGCTTGTAGTACGGTTCAAAGGAGATACATAATATAAAATAACCTTACACAACACATTTGAGAAAAAAATTAAAATTAGATGACCTAATATTACCTAAAATAAAACAAATATATTAACAACTCTACCGAGTTGGGTTTTAGATACCTTCTTTAGTTTTAACTTTTATCGAAGTTTATAGAACTACCACCAATCATGTTTGAAGTTAAACAAATATGAAAAAGGGAAACCAGTTGTCACCGGAATGGGAAGTTAAATTGATACTTTTTGCTATACATTCGGAAAAAGCTTTTGGATCAAATGGGATGACAACTCTTTTTTATTAAAATTTTTGGGATATTGTAAAGGACGAGTTAACTCATATGGTTAATTAATTTCTTCTGGATGGGTCAGTACCGAATGGTCTAAATGATACAAACATATGCCTTATTCCGAAGACAACTACGCCTAACGAGATGTCCCAGTTCCGACCCATAAGTATGTGTAACGTCAGTTACAAGATTATCTCAAAGGTCTTATGCCATAGATTAAAGAAGGTTCTACCAGATAAAATCTCAGAAACCCAGTCAGCCTTTGTTGTGAGAAGACAAAATACAGACAATATTATGATTGCCCAATAAATGTTTCATGCCCTACGAACTAAGCCAAGTGGATGAAACAAAAGAATGGCTATTAAAACTGATATGAATAAGGCATATGAGAGAATGAGGTGGTCGTTCATTGAAGTTGTTATGCGAAAGATGAAATTTTCAGAAATCTGGATTACTTGGATAATGAGGTGTGTTATATCGGTGAAATATAAGGTGCTTACGAATGGCAGCCTAGGGGAAATGTTATTCCAAGAAGATGCCTACGCCAAGGAGATACTTTGTCTCCTTTCATCTTTATTTTATGTACGGAAGCGCTCGTTAGCCTTCTTAATCACGCAGAGAACCAAGGAAAGATAACAGGGATGCGGGCTACACGCGCATGCCCCTCAGTATCCCACCTTCTCTTTGCTGATGATAGCCTTTTCTTTGGTAAGGCGGAGCCCCGTAATGTGAAGAAGTGATGAAAGTGGTCAGGAAGTGTGAACAAGCATTTGGAGAGCATTAACTTTGCTAAATAGTCTATACTCTTTGGTAAGAGGATCAATGCAAATGATAGACAGTAGATCAAAGATACTCTTGGAAGTTAAAATGAAGGAGGAATGGGGACTTACTTAGGTATCCCAGAAGACATCAGTGGATCTAAGTGTAAACTCTTCGCTTTTCTGAAGGACAAATTATTGCATAGAATTAATGGATGGACGGACATATGACTTTCAAAAGGTGGAAATGAAGTCTTGATTATGAAGTCTTAATTAAATCAATCCTGCTAGCTCTTCCGAGTTATGTTATGTCTAGTTTCCTATTATCGCTGGAGACATGCAAAAACCTTACGAATGCCATTGCACAATATTTGTGGAGCACGAATCCCGCGAAGAAAGGAATTCGCTGGGCAAAGTGGGAACAAGTCTGTTTACCAAGGGATGAAAGTGAGATTGGCTTTCGAATGATCCATGAGTTTAACCTTCCTCTACTGGCAAAAAAATTGTGGAGGTTAGTACAACATCCTGATTCATTGGTGGCAAGGGTGCTAAAAGGAAAATACTATGATGCACCCTAGTACGTGGAACCAGCCCAGCATGGTGATCAGGACGATCATATCAGTCCAACCGAGGTTCATCCATCCAACCGTACCAGATCAACGGACAGAGCCGTGTACAGAATCGACCCGCGTACATCCGGAAATGACCTAAGGCTGGAACCACGACCTAATGACCGAATTGATCATCCCACAGCTAGTCTTTCCCGACCCATTCGACATTCTAAGACCAATAGTCAATCCAGAATTCAAGATCAACGAGTGGAACCTGAGATAGGACACAACACTTCACTTCTGGCCCGTTTGGTGCGTACCGCATGTACCGATGGACATGAACATGACTTTTCCGACCAGTTTGAAGATTTCATGATGATCGATCATTCTAATCTCTCTAAAGCAAGGATACTTAAGCTCTCTGAAGACTTGGTTCAACTAAAGTTGTCATCCGTTCACAAAAGTTCATCAATCAACCACACGGACATACCACAGTGCGTCCTGCTCCTTACCGCAGTACACCCGTTTGGTACAGACGAACCTGGACAGTAGGCGAAGGGTCATTTGTTGACCAGACTAGATTCAGATGAACCTGGACTGTAGACAAAGGTTCATTTCAACCAGATCAAGAACCAAAGAGTCATTTGACCATTTTTAATTTTTGTTGCATGTTTTTCCACAAATTTCTAAGTCCTTTCATATGCCTTTGCTACTATAAATATGTAATCATTCTACAGCAACAAATCAATCAACTTTCTTCTTTATTTGAGTTTATCTCTTTGTTCTTTGTTAAGAGAATTTCGGTTTCTTGGTGAGGTTATCTCCGAGTAAACAAACCTTCGTTCGTTGGACTTGTGTGTCACATCAAGCAACGACGAATCTCTGGTAGTATCATCGGGCCATCCGCAACCCTTTGTGTCACCATTCAACCCATCAGTTCTCCCTTTTGGCGAGATCATATCCATCAAAACCGTTTGAGTGATCCTTTCCGAATCTAGGACGTATCAAGTGGTATCAGAGCCACTCAATCGGTATCATCTATCCATTCTTCTCATCTTTCATTTAAATTTCTTCAAACACTTCTTCTTCTTTCTATCTTGAATCTGGGCCCCTCATTACCATCCACCATATATAGAAAAAAAGAAAGATCAAAAGAAAAGAAAAACGAGTCAAAAAAAAAAATAATCAAAAAGTTTGATTTGTGGATTGGTGGTGGAAGAGAAAGCCTGCTGGCCGAGGAGAAATCCGGTCTTTGAGGAGGTTAAAGCAGATTCCAAAACCCTAAATCTCTTATCTTCCTATCTCATCTCATTGTTTGTTTGCTTGGAATAACCCATTGGAAAATTTGGTTTGTCTTTCTTAGAACTTTGAGAAAAAACTCTTGAGTGACCATCCAAATTCCGAGTGAAACACTTGAGTGAGGGAGATTAAACACCTAAGCGTGTGAGGAATATATTTAAATGTGCTAATCTTTGGTGTTTAGAAATTTCAGGAACCATGGAGAGTAAAGATGAAAGAAACCGTCCCGAAAATTCTGTAGCCGGCTTGTCCAACTTGCAAATGAGAGCTCTAAATGATTCTTTTACTAACCTTTTGAACACATGTTTAGAGCAGATCCATTAACGTCTTGATGAGATGCAGGCTTGTCAAACCACTCAGTCCAGAACCGGAGCAAGAAGAGAACACCCAAGACGGACCAACCGATCCGATGATGAGGACGAGGAGTTCATTGATGATCGTTCCATCAACCGACCTAGGAGAGGTCCACGACACCAAAACCATGAACGAGGTGATGTTAATCCTTTTGCTAGGAGAGATGAACAAGTTGATGATGGTTTAGGTGGTTTGAAACTTAAGATTCCAACCTTTGAAGGCAAAAACGATCATGATGTATATTTAGAATGGGAAAGAAAAATTGAACTCGTTTTTGATTGTCAAAATTTCTCTGAACTTAAAAAGGTTAGGTTGGCTGCAACTGAATTTACTGGCTATGCTATTAACTGGTATGATCAAGTGTTGACTCACAGGAGGAGAACAGGTGGACGACCCATAGCCTCATGGGATGAACTCACTACCTTGATGAGAAAAAGATTTGTTCCGGAGCACTACCATCGTGACCTTCACCAAAGGCTTAGACGTTTGCTTCAAGGAACGAAATCAGTTGAGGATTATTTCCAGGAGATGGAAACACTGATGATCAAAGCCGATGTGGATGAGACTTTGGAGGCTACTATGGCAAGGTTCGTTGCTTGACTCAACCGTGACATCCAAGACCGAATGGAGCTTCAAGATTACAAAAATTTGGATCAGATGCTCCACAAAGCTATCTTGATTGAGCAGCAAATCAAGAGGAAGGGCATGTCCAAACCATCCTATGCCCCAAAACCGACCTTTGCTTCCAAGCCAAACTACCAAGACAAAGGTAAGTCTCCAGCCACAACAAATACTGCTTTTAAGACTAATGTCCCTGCTCGTGTTGATAGAGAAAAGACTGATGGACCTCCCAAACGAACAAGAGACATCCAGTGCTTTAGATGTCATGGTCTTGGGCATTATGCTAACCGTTGTCCAAACCAAAAGGTGATGATTCTCTTGGAAAATGGAGAAGTTGAGTCCGAGGACGATAAGGAAGATCTCGGTCCAGTCTATGATGAGGATGAAGAACCAGTCGATTACCCACATCAAGGACCACTCCTGGTTGCTAGGAGACCCTTGGACGATTCAGACGGTCCAATCTTTCATGAGTACGAGCCAACGGACGATGATCTCGGACCAGTCTACGACCAACATCTTGGTCCAATCTTTGATGACTACCTGGATGAAGAATCAGTCCCGACCTTTGACGAGGAACCTGACCATTTCGACTATCCAGCTCACGGTCCATTGCTTGTCACTAGGAGAGCCTTGAGTGTGCAAACCAAAACGAACGAACGAGAACAAAGGGAGAATCTTTTTCACTCTAGATGTTTGATTTCCGATAAAGTTTGTTCTTTGATCATTGATGGTGGCAGTTGCACTAATGTTGCTAGTGATACTCTTGTTAAGAAACTTGGACTTGTGACCAGGCCTCTCTCTCGACCTTTTCGTTTGGAATGGCTTAACGAGGCTGGTGAGCAACATGTGAAGGAACAAGTCACGGTCCCTCTTACCATCGGGCGATATGAGGACAAAGTGCTTTGCAATGTCATTCCCATGGACGCCTGTCACATTCTTTTGGGTCGACCATGGCAGTTCGACAAAAAGGCGGTACATGATGGATACACCAATCGGCACTCCTTTGATCATAAAGGGAAAAAGATCACACTGGTGCCCTTGACCCCTTTGGAGGTTCACCAAGATCAGATCAAACTCAAGAAGGGTCGAGACAAGGAACTCAAACCAGATGATCCAGAGACATCTCGTAAGAATTCCAATTTCTTTATCAAAGAAATTCAGATCAGGAAGTCTCTTTACTTTCGACAACCATTTCTTTTGTTTGTTTACAAAGAATCTCTAATGGCTTCTTCTTCTAACCTTGCACCGGAAATCCCGAGTGATTTGATAGATGTCTTGCAGGATTATTCTGATGTCTTTCCAGAAGAGAACCCAAAAGGTTTACCACCAATTAGAGGCATTGAACATCAGATTGACTTCATTCCGGGTGCACAGCTTCCGAACCGACCAGCTTATCGAACCAACCCGGTGGAAACAAAGGAACTTCAGAAACAGATTGGAGAGCTTCTTGAGAAGGGCTACATCAGGGAAAGCCTTAGTCCTTGTGCCGTACCTGTCCTCCTTGTGCCCAAAAAAGATGGATCTTGGCGGATGTGTGTGGACTGCCGCGCCATCAACAACATCACGGTAAAGTATAGGCATCCAATCCCTAGGCTTGATGACATGCTTGATGAGTTGCATGGTTCCTCTGTTTTCTCTAAGATAGACTTGAAAAGTGGCTATCACCAAATTCGCATGAAAGAAGGTGATGAATGGAAAACTGCATTCAAAACTAAACTAGGATTGTATGAATGGCTTGTCATGCCCTTTGGTCTCACTAATGCACCTAGTACATTCATGCGTTTAATGAACCATATCTTGCGATCATTAATTGGTCACTTTGCTGTTGTCTACTTTGATGACATACTTATCTACAGCAAGAGTCTTGATGATCATAAGATGCATTTGAAATCTGTTCTAGAAATCCTTAGGAAAGAACATTTGTTTGCTAATCATGCTAAATGCTCTTTTGGAACAGATCACGTGGTCTTCTTAGGTTTTGTTGTAGGTGCAGATGGACTAAGAGTGGACGAAGAGAAAATCAAGGCCATCCGAGATTGGCCTAGTCCAAAAACCGTGGGCGAAGTGAGGAGTTTTCACGGACTTGCTGGATTCTACCGACGGTTTTTCCCAAACTTCAGTACTATAGCAGCTCCACTCACTGAGGTGATCAAAAAGAATGTTGGGTTCAAATGGGAACAAGCTCAAGAAGAGGCATTTCAAATTCTCAAAGGGAAGTTAACTCAAGCTCCTTTACTTATGCTTCCTGATTTTTCTAAAACTTTTGAGATCGAATGTGATGCTTCAGGTGTTGGTATTGGTGCTGTCTTGATGCAGGACAGAAGACCCATTGCTTATTTCAGTGAGAAACTTGGAGGAGCCACGCTCAACTACCCCACTTACGACAAGGAGTTGTATGCTTTGGTGCGAGCGCTTCAGACTTGGCAGCATTATCTCTGGCCAAAGGAGTTCGTGATCCACACTGATCACCAATCATTGAGACACCTCAAGGGCTAGCAAAAGCTAAACAAAAGGCACGCACGTTGGGTCGAGTTCATTGAGACCTTTCCTTATGTGATCAAGTACAAACAAGGTAAGGAAAACGTGGTGGCTGATGCCTTGTCTAGAAGGTACACTCTTCTATCAACTCTAGAAACAAAGTTGCTTGGATTTGAATTTATCAAAGATTTGTACGCAACTGATCCGGATTTCAAAGAGGTTTATAGAAAATGTTCCAAGACCGCTTATGGGAAGTACTATCAAGTATCTGATTTCCTATTCTATGATAACCGCTTGTGTGTGCCCCAATGTTCTTTGAGAGAGTTATTTGTCAGGGAATCACATGGAGGAGGTCTTATGGGACATTTCGGAATCAAGAAGACATACAAGGTGGTGTATGAGCATTTTTATTGGCCAAGTGATGAAGGATGTAGAGAGGATTTGCAACCGATGTGTGGTTTGCAAGAAAGCCAAATCCAAAGTGCAAAACCAAGGTTTGTATTCGGCTCTACCCATTCCATCTCATCCTTGGGTCGATATCTCTATGGATTTTGTTCTTGGATTGCCTAGAACTAAGTCTGGTCGAGATTCTATCTTCGTTGTGGTTGATAGGTTTTCGAAAATGGCTCATTTCATACCTTGTCATAAAACTGATGATGCCGTGCATGTTGCTGAGTTGTTCTTTAGAGACATTATTAGGTTGCATGGAATGCCTAGAACCATTGTTTCTGATAGAGATGCTAAGTTCCTTAGCTATTTTTGGAAGACTTTGTGGTCCAAGTTAGGAACGAGGCTGTTGTTTTCCACCACTTGTCATCCTCAAACCGATGGTCAAACTGAGGTTGTAAACAGGACCTTATCTGCCTTGCTTAGGTCGTTGATTAGAAAGAATCTTAGACTTTGGGAAGAATGTTTGCCTCATGTCGAGTTTGCATACAATCATTCTGTGCATTCTGCTACTAAATTTTCTCCGTTTGAGATTGTTTATGGCTTCAACCCTATGTCTCCACTTGATCTTTTGCCTTTGACTTTGAGTGAAAGAATTAGTACAGATGGGAAGAAGAAGGCTGAGACCATTCGGAAGTTACATGAGAAGGTTCGAGCCAACATTGAAGCCAAGACAAAGATCTACGAGAGAAAGGCAAATAAGAAACAGACCAAGGTCATATTTAAGGAAGGAGACCTTGTGTGGGTTCACTTGAGAAAAGAACGTTTGCCTGAAGAAAGAAAGTCTAAACTCATGCCTAGAGTCGATGGTCCCTTTGAGATCATTAAGAAAATCCATGACAATGCTTATCAGCTTGATCTTCAAGGTAAGTATGATATTTCTTCAAGTTTCAATGTTTCTGATTTATCTCTTTTCCGTGCAAATGATCCAGATTTGTGGACAAATCCTTTTGAAGAGGAAGGGAATGATGCACTCCAGTACGTGGAACCAGCCCAGCATGGTGATCAGGACGATCAGATCAGTCCAACCGAGGTTCATCCATCCAACCGTACCAGATCAACGGACAAAGCCGTGTACAGAATCGACCCGCGTACATCCGGAAATGACCTAAGGCTGGAACCACGACCTAATGACCGAATTGATCATCCCACAGCTAGTCTTTCCCGACCCATTCGACATTCTAAGACCAATAGTCAATCCAGAATTCAAGATCAACGAGTGGAACCTGAGATAGGACACAACACTTCACTTCTGGCCCGTTTGGTGCGTACCGCATGTACCGATGGACATGAACATGACTTTTCCGACCAGTTTGAAGATTTCATGATGATCGATCATTCTAATCTCTCTAAAGCAAGGATACTTAAGCTCTCTGAAGACTTGGTTCAACTAAAGTTGTCATCCGTTCACAAAAGTTCATCAATCAACCACACGGACATACCACAGTGCGTCCTGCTCCTTACCGCAGTACACCCGTTTGGTACAGACGAACCTGGACAGTAGGCGAAGGGTCATTTGTTGACCAGACTAGATTCAGATGAACCTGGACTGTAGACAAAGGTTCATTTCAACCAGATCAAGAACCAAAGAGTCATTTGACCATTTTTAATTTTTGTTGCATGTTTTTCCACAAATTTCTAAGTCCTTTCATATGCCTTTGCTACTATAAATATGTAATCATTCTACAGCAACAAATCAATCAACTTTCTTCTTTATTTGAGTTTATCTCTTTGTTCTTTGTTAAGAGCATTTCAGTTTCTTGGTGAGGTTATCTCCGAGTAAACAAACCTTCGTTCGTTGGACTTGTGCGTCACATCAAGCAACGACGAATCTCTGGTAGTATCATCGGGCCATCCGCAACCCTTTGTGTCACCATTCAACCCATCAGTTCTCCCTTTTGGCGAGATCATATCCATCAAAACCGTTTGAGTGATCCTTTCCGAATCTAGGACGTATCATACTACATAATGAGCTCGCCTTTGCGAAATATCTCGGTGAGCAGTCCATCATATATGTGGAACAATATTTCAGCAGCACGAAAGTTACTTTTATTGGGAATCAGACATAAGATAAATTCAGGATATGAGGTCAAAGTGTGGGAGGATCCTTGGATCCCCTCTTCACCAGCTTAGCCAGCCAGACATGCGGCTCCAGTCTTAAACCCAAACATGAGAGTATGTGATCTAATTAATCAGGAATTGAATGAGTGGAATGTAGGGTTGCTCGAGGATAACTGGTCATGTGGCGGTTACGAAGAACCTGATAAGGCGTAACATGAGATGTGATAACTACTACCCACGTTGTGGAGAACCTGAAGAATCTATTACCCATGCGATTTTTGAATGTCCGCCATCTCTCCAAGCCTGGTGTTTATCAACGACACCAACAAGTCAAGACATCTTCCCTCTCTTGAGCATTTATGCTAATATGGATTACCTCTTCTGGAGGAAAAACAATATTGTTGAACCAGAATTAGACACATATCCTTATCCGTAGATAATCTAGTACATTTGGAAGGCCAAAAACGATAAACTCTTCAGGGGAATAGACAGAGATCCCTTGGAACTAGCTCCCTATGCTGAAAGTGAGTGTCAATCATGGTTCAAAGCTAATGAGATAGAACCATTAGCCCCACTAGATCATCGTTCTGAAGAAACTCAACTCTTAAGCTTGAGGAATATATGTATGATAGATGGATCATGGACACCTACAACAAAGTTTAGTCTATGTGGACAGGTCTGCATGGATAGGACGAGAAGATTGAGCTTCTAGGGCACGAAATTACAATCGCAGAGAATCCGTTATGCATTCTGAGTTGGAAGCGCTAGGTTGGGCGATGGAGAATATGCTTCAGCATTCGACATGTCAGAGCTTTGGCACGGACTGCAAGGATTTGATCAACATGCTCAACGAACCCCATGCTTGGCCAGGATTTGCAACAGAGCTGGAGAAGATAGAGACACCGAAGATCTGCTTCCCGGACTTCAAGGTTACCCATGTTCCAAGATCGCAAAATCATATTTCAGATTCGTAGCTAGGTCTGCTAGGTCTTTCCATAGAACTCTCTTCTTCATTGGTTGTTCTATTATGGTCTGGTTACCCAAACCACATCTACTTTGAGTAATAGAATAGTTTTTTATGGCAAAAACATAAAAAAACAACTAACACATTTACAAAGCTAAATTATACTAATATAATTTAAATATTTTAAAAATCAAATTATATATTAAAATAGCCTTGTCTTGGGTGACAAATGTCATCATCCTCAGCATCTATACCATATCATTATAATATTTATTTTACATAATTTAAATATATACACATAATATATATATATATATATATATATATGCAAATAAATTTGAAAAATAATCAAATGTTTTTATTGTCTTAATAATTTAATGAATGTGAATAAACTGAAAAAATACAAATAGTCATTTTTCATTTTATAATATATTTAAAGCAATTTACTTATACTAACATATTTACTTTATAATATTTTAAGTTTATAAACTTCTTATTTACAAGAATAATTCAGTTTAAATAAATATTATATAATCCAAAATTACAATAAAAAGACTTTATCATGTTATATATAATAAATATTTAAAATGAAATCAGAATATATAATAAAAACAAAATTGTTCGTCAATATAGAATAAGTTAATTTTATATAATAAAGTGTAAGAATTATACTATGCTAATTGTCAAGTATCATTTATTTAAAATTATAATCATGTAAATAAGTTAATTATATATATATATATTAAGTTCTTAAAAGAAAAATCTAATCATGAGTCACCTAGATTACCTGATTTATTTTATTTCCAAACATAATAGTAAATATATATTTAAATTGTTTGTATGTAAATTGTTTTAAATATATTGTTAGTATAAGTAAATTGTTTTCAATCTATTGTAAATATTTTAATTATATATAATATTTTTTTGAAAATTCTAATTATGATTACTTAGATTACGTGATTTATTTTATTTTCAAACATAATAGTAATATATTTAAGATTCAAACAAACATGTATAATTTAAATAGTATTCTACCTAACTTAATTATATTCTCAGTTAGAATGTATCAAACTTCGCACTACTTATTATTTATAACTTCACTAAACTCAACGAGCAAGTTTTAAAAATTAGTTCTAACTATTACTATAGTTAAATTAAAACAAACATTAAAAAGGAAAATAATAAACTTCTATAAAACTTATAAAAATTAGTAAGTATACATTTTAAAAATAAATAGTCAAGTAAATAGATAAATAGTTTTAATAAATTCATGAAAATAATTTTAATTTCAGTTCAAAATAAATTAAACAGTTTATGTAATTAATATCATTTGTTTACCTGCCCGTAGGGCCTACTCTAGTGAGCAAATAAATAACTCTTCATTTGTAATAACACAAATACTCATTTAAAAAATGCAATGAAAAGAAGTGTTCATTTTGTAATGGTTCATTTTTTTTATTTAAACCATTGTTGTTGTGATGTAAAACAACAAGTTCAGATCAAGGGGAAACATTGTCCCGGGAAGATGCTTACGTCAAGGAGATCATTTGTCTCCTTTCATCTTCATCATATGCACGGAAGCGCTCGTTAGCCTTCTTAATCATGCTGAGAATCAAGGAAAGATAACGGGGATGCGAGTAACACGCGCATGTCCCTCGATATCTCACCTTCTCTTTGCTGATGATAGCCTTTTCTTTTGTAAGGCGGAGCCCCGTGAATGTGACGAAGTAATGAAAGAGATAAGGAAATACGGGAAGGCGTCAGGTCAGTGTATCAACTTTGAGAAATCTTCCTTGCTCTTTGGTAAGAAGATAAATACTCATACTAGGCAACAAATTAAACATAAGCTAGGAATCCAAAACGAGGGAGGGATGAGATCTTACTTGAGAATACCTGAAGATATTAGTGGCTCCAAATGCAATTTTTTTTTTTGCTTTTCTCAAAGACAAGTTGATGCATAGAGTGAATGGCTGGACGACTAGATGGTTATCAAAGGCGGAAAAGAGGCCTAATTAAATCTATATTATTAGCACTTCCGACATATGTGATGTCTACCTTCTTACTACCACTAGAGATATGTGAAAAGCTTGCTAGTTTCATTGCACAGTTCTGTTGGAGCTCAAATCCACCTAAAAGATGTATTCACAAGGCGAAATGGGAAAAACTTTGCAAACCACAAAATGAAGGAGGTCTGGGATTTCATATGATACACGAATTCAACTTCGCTCTACTAGCAAAACAATTATGGCGACTACTCCAATTTCCGGACTCACTGGTGGCTAGGTTGTTAAGAGAGAGATATTACCAGATGAACTCGCCTTTGCGTTCAATGTCGGTTAACAGTCCATCATATGTCTGGAATAGTATCTCGGCGGCAGGAAGTTTATTACTATTGGGTATTAGACAGAAGATTCATTCTGGACATGAAACTAAGGTGTGGGAGGATCCTTGGATCCCGACAAAACCATCTAGGCCGACCTCCTCGTCTGCTCTAGTCTTCAACCCGAATATGAGAGTTAGTGATCTAATAAATCATGAATCAAAGGAGTGGGATATTGAATTGTTGACAAACTATGTTGATTCGGAAGACATTCCCCTTATCAGAATCCTAGCCATAAGTACGATGAATAACAGAGATTCTTTCTGCTGGAGCTATACTAAGAATGGCCAATATACAGTCAAATCAGGTTACTCGGTGGCCCGAAAACTTTTGAGGAAAGATGTGGAGAGCGGGGCTTGTGAACCTAGCATTACTGACCTTCAGGCCTTTGCTTGAAAAGTCAATGCACCCCCAAAGCTGTGCCATCTTATATGACAATTGATAACAAGACACTTGGCGATCACAAAGAATCTAAATTACATAAATTTGTGATGTGACGATTACTGTCCGCAATGTGGGGAGCCGGAGGAATCAGTTACTCATGCCATATTTGAGTGCCCTTTTGCCTTACAAGCATGGACTTTATCTTCGACGCCCTCAGGCCAAAACATATTTCCATTGCCTAGTATCTTTTACCTATTCTGGCAAAAGAATGAGCTCGCTGCACATGATTCACACATAGATCCTTTCCATGGATAATCTGGTATATCTGGAAGGCCTGAAATGATAAACTCTTATGGGGAATTGATAGAGATCCAATGGAGCTAGTACGATATGCAGAAAGTGAATGTCTTGCATGGTTTAATGCTAATGAGACGATCAATCAGAATCCACAAGTGCACAGGAGCGAGACATCACATACCTTATGTCTTGAAAATATATGTATGGTGGATGGTTCGTGGACCGCAACAAATCAGTATAGCGGCTGCGGCTGGGTGTCGAAGAGCTACAATGGGAACGCGAAATCTAAGGAAGGGAGAGACGACACTTCATTCAAAATTGGAGGCTCTTAGATGAGCAATGGAGTGTATGCTCCAATATTCGTCCTGCCAGCGTTTTGACAGTGACTGTAAGGACATTATCGCGATGGTATCGGAACCGCAAGAATGACTGAGCTTTGCGACAGAACTGGAGGCGATACAGACACTACTGGTTTGCTTTCCAGAATTTGAGATTTGCCATATCCTAAGAAATCATAATGGAACTGCGGACACACTGGTTAGGAATGCACGCTCTTTTCATAGAAATATTTGTTTCGTTGGTTTTTCTATTCTGGTTTGGGTTCCTAGACCATCTCAATGTTGAGTAATAGAAATGCCGTTTGATGAGAAAAAAACAACAACGAGTTCAGATTTCTAATCTATTATTAAAAAGCTAAGTTTTTGTTCCTTTAATTTGCAATGATCACAATACATCACACTACATCAGATTAAAGCCATGTTATATATAAACAAAGAAAACTAAATTTAAAGCAAAAAATAAAGTAAACGAAGAAGGAGATCCGAAGCAGTTGAAAACAATTGTAGAGATTCATCAAAGCACGTCTTGTTATATCCATAGTTGGCTAGTCAATAGAAATTGCTGTGTATTACAGGAAAATAATCCTGATCTCATAAACTGACGTATTACGTAGCTCTTATTGTCATCATAACCTCTCCAACTTATGGATTGTCCTTTTCTTCCGGAACCAATAGTCTCGGAATACAGTCCTCTCTCCTACAATAGCAAACTCACAATTATAAGCCACATGTACAATTTGTTGGTTGTAATTGAGTTTAGTGAAGGGGTACATGTTTTAAAGATTGTGAATTTTGGTTAAGAAGTTGTTGGGTAATTCCAAGCTTGTGGAAACTTAACATATTAATAAGTGTTTAATATGTTAAGATAAACACAAAAAGGAAATCTAGAAATAGAAAAAAAGAAGTTTTCTATCTAGGTTAGTTTGTGTTTTCCATATCCCACATGTTAAAGGGAATTATCCTTCAATATAAATATAGGTCTATGGAGAGGTGTTCCATAAGATCTAAGAGAGTAGATCATATGATCTAAGAGAGACACATTGTGAGCTTTAGTTTTGAGTAGTTTCTAAAACTAATAAGAAAAGTTGTTCTTATAATTCTTTGTGTTTCTAGAGACCTTGAATTGGTATCAGAGCTTAAGTTAAAAGCTTCGATCAAAGCTTAAGTTGAAGCTTCGATCCTGGTGACTGCTAAGAGATCACGAACGCAAGATGGCGGACGTGACTAGAGCTGCACCACGCACAGAGGATTTTGGATCTGCATCCATCCAATGTCCTATGTTATCATCAACAAACTATACAGTTTGGTCGATGAGGATGAAGGTGTTACTCAGTGTTCATGATGTGTGGAACACAATAGAACCTGGTTCGGATGATCAAAAGGAGAATGACGTTGTAATAGCTCTTTTGTATCAATGTATGCCCGACAGTTTGATTCTCCAGGTGGGAGAACAAACCGCATCGAAAGAGATCTGGAATACCATCAAGTCACGGCACCATGGAGATGATCGTGTAAGGGAGGCGAGATTCAAGACGTCGATGACGAAGCTTGACAGGTTGAAGATGGAGGATAGCGATACCGTAGATGATTTTGCGGAGAAGATATCAGGTCTAACATCCAAGGCAGCCTCGTTAGAAGAAAGCATAGAAGAATACAACATGGTAAAGAAAGAGATGGTTGTGGGGATGACGGGTGTAACACACGAAGAAAGCGTGTGTAACACATGTCTAGCAGTGGAGCAAACAAGACATTCATTCCCGACTAAGACCATGTTTCATGCGACAAAGACATTGGAGTTGATCCATGAAGAGGATCAAAAGCCATATGAATGTGTCATATCGAAGAAACCTAATATCGAGCACTTGAGGATATTTGGTTGTGTAGCACATGCGGAGATATGTGTAACTCATCTGAAGAAGTTAGATGAGATATTAAAGTGTGATCCAGTCGCAGGAGAGGTAATGGTGAGTAGAGATACAACAAACCAAGCAGATTGTGAACCAAGTATGCTTAAGTTTCCACATGAGGATGATATAGAAGAAGATAATGGTCAAGGTGATGATCATGAAGCTATAAATCAAGATGAGGAAGAAGAAGATACTGGTCACAATGCAAACCCTTCAGACGATCACAAGGCGAGACTTCAGACGGTTGCCAAAGGAATGTCGAGTATAACACACGGAGAAGGCGTGTGTAACACAATTCTCGCATGGAAGCAAATAGGAGACTCATTCCCAAGTGTAACACACGGAGGAGACGTGTGTAACACAAATATCGCATGGAAGCAAATCAGAGACTCATTTTCGACTAAGGCCACAATTCGTTTGGAATTATTGCATGGAGATTTGTGTGGACGAATCACACCATCAACGCCAGCAAATAATCCTGAGGCATTCTATCGGTTCAAAAGATTTCACACCGATATAGGAGGAGAGTTTGCCTTAGATAAGTTAAATCTTGGTTGCACCGATAGAGGAGGAGAGTTTGCCTCAGGTAAGTTCAATCTAGGTTGCACCGATGGAGGATGAGAGTTTACCTCAGCTGAGTCGAAGATGTTGAACCACTTATGGGTTGAAGCCGTGGTAGCCAAGTTGGAGTCTATCATAAGAAACAAGACGGGGGAGCTTGTAAGGAAAGAAGAAGAAGATCGAGGTTATGTGTTACACAAGGCGTTGCATGGGTTACACCAAGCGCCTAGAGTATGGAACACAATACTCGATCATGTCCTAAAGGTGATGAGCTTTAGGAAGTGCACGAAGCAATCAATGTACCGCAAGAATGAAGGAGGAGACTTCATGTTGTGTGACACAAAGATAGAAGCGTGTAAGTTTTTGTGTGACACAAAGATAGTGTGTAACACAACTCACGATGAACCAGAGATAAAGGCTACGAAATGCAGAAGAAGCATAGGATGTTTGAGGTATCGACTTCACACAAGACTAAACGTGTGTTACACAGTTGGTGTTCTAAGTTGCTACATGCAAACGTCGGGTGTTTTAGCAAGAATTAAGTTCAAGCAAATGAGGAGCTTAATTGGAGTTCAAGAAATTGATCTCCCTAATTCAAGTTGGAATTAAGGGGGTCATTGTTGGGTAATTCCAAGCTTGTGGAAACTTAACATATTAATAAGTGTTTAATATGTTAAGATAAACACAAAAAAGAAATCTAGAAATAGAAAAAAGAAGTTTTCTATTTAGGTTAGTTTGTATTTTCCATATCCCACATGTTAAAGGGAATTATCCTTCAATATAAATATAGGTCTATGGAGAGGTGTTCCATAAGATCTAAGAGAGTAGATCATAAGATCTAAGAGAGACACATTGTGAGCTTTAGTTTTGAGTAGTTTCTAAAGCTAATAAGAAAAGTTGTTCTTATAATTCTTTGTGTTTCTAGAGATCTTGAGAAGTTTTATTTAAGAGTTCTGAGAAGAAATAAAACAACTCTTCGTTTGTAATAATACAAACATTTATTTAAAAGATGCACTGAAGAGAAGTCTTCAATTTGTAGCTTCATTTCTATTTAAACCCTTGTTGTGATCTAAAACAACAAACTCAGATTTCTCTTCTATTAATAAAAGGCGAAGTTCTTGTTCTTTTAGTTTGCAGTAATCACAATCATATAGATTGTGACAGAGGATCGTTTGTTGTCTCTTTAAGAGATTCCATCTCTTATTCTTTGTTTTATTCAAGAAACTACAGTTTATTTTACATGGTATTAGAACCTTATTGATCAAGGGTCAACTAAAGTATAAAAAGAAGTAAGTATTTTCAAAAAGGATTCAAGGAAAAAATGAAACGATGAAAGCAACAATGCAACAAGTGATTACCATATTTGATGGGAACTAGTATGATTTTGAACTCCTTAAAATGACAACAATTTAAAAAACTAAAAAAAAATGTAACATTGGTGGAGAATGGAGTTCCAATCCAACAGGCACAAATAAAGGAAACTCTTAGAATGTTGCAACTGAGATATCAACGGGAAGAAGCTTCATTACAAGATACGATGGCACTACGAATTCTTCAAACTGCTGTATCTGAGCAGTTATTCTCTCGCATAGCACCATTGGTTACTTCAAAGAAAGCGTAGGATGCTTTTAAATCTGAATTCCAAGGAATTTGATACGGTTTAGGTATCTCTTTGTAAAAGAACAAGCAAAATAAAGAAGATTATCGATATCAAAGATCCAAAAGAGTGCACAATGAGTTTTTCTCAGGAGTTTCTCTCTCTCCCCATGAAAAGTTGATCATACAATTGATACCCTTCCCTAACAACCTTATTCCCTACTTATGGTGAAATAACAAACGCTCATTTGTCCCTGGTCCCCTCCAACCACCCATGTGCGCCTGTCTCCACGTCAGCAGGAGATCCTTTATTCCTCTAGAAGCAAAGCCTTGCCTTCCAAGCTCCAACACTCTTGGGCCAAACGACTGAACCGAGGCCTACTACTTGCGGCCCTTCTTACGCTGGTAGTGAAAGAGAATTGGAGGCCTGCCCATCTCACTTGTATCAATACCCCCTCCCTCGAAATTGACCTTGTCCTCAAGGTCAAACCGAGGAAACTTCTCCTTGATCACTGCTTTCCATTCCCAAGTACAGTCATGCATAGGTAACCCTTCCCACTTGATCAGCAACTCTTCCTGCCCTGTCACAGTATTCTTGCGCTCGTCCATCACCTTCTCCGGTTCCACAATCATCTCCCCTTCACTGCTCAAATGGGATGGTATCATCACTGTTTCTTCCTAGTCGCCCACAGCCTTTTTCAACAGTGACACATGAAAGGTGGGGTGTATCTTAGATCCCTCCAGTAACTTGAGTCTGTACGCTACCTGTCCCACTTTGGCCTCTATTTCAAACGGACCATAGAACCTTGTGGCCAGTTTTTCGTTACTCCTCCTAGCAAGAGTCCGCTGTCTGTAGGGTTTGATCTTCACGTAAACCTTTTCTCCTATTACAAACTCAACCTCCCTTCTGTTCTTATCAGCCCGCAGCTTCATCACCTGCTGCGCCTTATGTAGGTGCTCCCTCAACAGTTCCAAAGTAGCATCTCTCTCCTTCAATTGTTCTTCAAGCTCCGCATTCATCGTAGACCCATTCTCATACTTCACCAAACTCGGAGGATCTCTACCATAAAGGGCGCGAAACGGAGTCATCTGTAACGTGGAGTGGTAAGACGAGTTGTAACTCAGCTCTACCCACGCCAAGTACTTAGCCCATGTCTTGGGCTTATCACTCGAGAATCACCTCAAATAAGTCTCCATTCCTCTGTTTGTGACTTCCGTTTGCCCGTCTGACTGTGGGTGATAGGCGGTGCTAAAGCACAAGCGTGTCCCTGCCAACCTGAACATCTCCTTCCAGAACAAGCTCGTAAAAACCTTATCCCTATCGGAGACGATGGTTTTAGGAAACCCGTGCAGCTTGACTATCTCCTGCACAAACAGAACCGCTACATCCGTGGCTGAAAATGGATGACAGAGGCCTATGAAATGGCTGTACCTGGTAAGCATATCCACCACCACCATCACTGCATTGAACCCCTTCGACTTCGGCAACCCTTCCACAAAGTCCATAGATAAATCCTCCCAAACTTTCACCGGTACCGGTAGCGGTTGCAGAAGGCCACCGGGCTAGGGTGGAGTAATTCTGGCACTGGCAAACTTGACACGCGGCCACATACCTACGAATATCAGTCAGCATCCCCCTCCAATAGAACAATTCTGCAATCCTCTTCTGTGTTTTTAGCACTCCCCCATGACCTCCCATCTTCCCATCGTGATATTCTTTCATAACCAGTCCCACCAATGCCGAGTCTTTTGGAATCACTAGCTTCCCCTGTCGTAGTAAGCGCCCCCTGACAACTGAGTACTCGGGATGTGAGCTCGGATCAACCTCCAACTCCTTGATAAGCTGCTGCAGGTCTCTGTCCTTGTCTACTTCGATTGCTATCTCCTCCAACTGCAATGTAGTAGACACGGACACCGCGTATAGCTCACTGAGCTCTGCTCTTCTCGATAGAGCGTCGGCTGCCTTATTCTCCAACCCCGGCTTGTAGACGATATCAAATTCGAACCCCAGCAACTTCGTCAACCAGCGCTGATACTCTAGGTTCACCTCCCGCTGTTCCATCAAGAACCTCAGACTTTTTTGGTCTGTCCTGACTACAAACCTCCTCCCCATTAGATAATGCCTCCACTTCTGAATCGCAAAGACGATAGCCATCAACTCTCTCTCGTAAATGGACTTCAACCTCTGTCGCTCTGTGAAAGCCTGACTAAAGAACGCCACCGGTTGTTGGCCTTGCATCAGAACTGCTCCCAGCCCTACCCCCGAAGCGTCTGATTCCACAACGAACAGAGCATCAAAATTCGGCATAGCCAACACAGGAACTGATGTCATTGCTCCTTTGAGTGCCTCAAACGCCGTCATTGCTTCTTTTCCCCAACCAAACTGATCCTTTCGTAACAAATCGGTTAAGGGCCGAGCAATACTGCCATAACCACGCACAAAATTCCTATAGTAACCCGTGAGACCAAGGAAGCCTCTTAGCTCCTTAACCATCTTTGGTACTGGCCACTCCACCATTGCCCGGATTTTCTCCTGATCAGCAGCCACTCCCTTCTCTGAGATTACTTGTCCCAGATACTCCACCTTCTCACTTCCGAATTGACATTTTTTGAAGTTCGCATACAGCTGTTGCTCCTCCAATGTCTGTAACACCAGCCTCAAGTGTCCCTTGTGTTCCTCTGCGGTCCTGCTATAGACGAGAATGTCGTCGAAAAAGACCAACACAAACTTCCTTAAATGGGGACGAAAAATCTGATTCATTAAGGACTGGAACGTGGCTGGCGCGTTGGAGAGGCCGAAAGGCATAACCAGGAACTCATAGTGGCCGTCGTGAGTCCGGAAAGCCGTCTTGGGAACGTCCGTCTTCTTGACCAGGATTTGATAGCAAGTCCAGCTTCGAGAATATCCTTGCCCCATGAAGTTCGTCAAGCAGCTGATCGATCATTGGGATTGGATATTTGTCCGCCACAGTCACTCGGTTCAACGCCCTGTAGTCAACGCAGAATCTCCAACTCCCATCTTTCTTCCTGACCAGTAGAACGGGACTAGAAAACGGACTTCCACTCTCTTGGATTATGCCCGCTGATAGCATTGATGAAATCTGTTTCTCGATCTCCGCCTTTTGTGCTTGTGGGTAACGGAAAGGCCTCACGCTTACTGGTTTGGCTCCCTCTTCCAAGTTAATCTCATGCTCCTTCCCTCTTGATGGGGGTAACCCGACTGGTTCCTCAAAGACCTGCGAGTATTCGCCCAGTATCGTCCTCCAAGCCTCTTCTACCACCACTACCTTCACACCTTCCTCCTTCTGTATTCCCCCATACTCCACCAACACCCCTTGCCCTTCTCTACCCAAAGCTTTCCACAGAGTTTTGAGCGATACGGCTGCTGAATGTAAGCTTAGGTCTCCCTGTATGGTCACCCATTGCCCTTGCAGCCATATCTTGAGCCACTGCAGCTTCCAGTTTACCCTCATCTCACCTAAGGTGTCCAGCCACTGCACTCCCAAGATTACGTCAGCGATCCCTAACTCCAGGGGTAAGAAACTCGTACGAATAGTGCAGGTTGGCAAGATCAGCTCAATCTCCTCTACGACCCCCTTACCTTCGACCTTGATTCCTCCTGCGACCAAGACCCCATACCTTTCTGTGTGACAAGCTTCCAACCCGAGTCTATGGACTAACTCTTCGGAGATGAAATTGTGAGAGGCTCAACTATCGATGAGGACCACCACTTCAGCTTCCCCAATCTTCCCTCTCAACTTCATCGTTCGCGGAGATGTTATCCCCACGACCGAGTTAATGGATACCTCTGCCACTACCACTTCCACATCGTCTTCCTCCTCCTGCACTTCTGGTGGCTCCTCCAGTAACTCAGTTTCCTCTCCGTTCTCATCGATCAACAGGACAGTGAGCTCCGGTTTCGCGCACTGGTGATGACGGTGGTACTTCTCATCACATTTAAAACACAACTCCTCTGCTTGACGACTCGCCACCTCCTCCGGCGTCAAGCGTCGGAACGGTGGTTTCAACCTTCCGTGAGTTTGGGTCACTCCCCCCAGTGCCCCTCTCTGATTAGGGTTTGCACTCACCGAGTTGGGCTTGGACCGATTGACCGTTGTCCCCTGTTTCGTGTGATTGGGCCGGGTTGATACGTTTAGTGGGCCCATAGGATAGTTTCGTCCGCCTCTATTCTGATCAGGCCCGTCTTCACCGGTCCAATCCTCTACCTTCTTCGCCGTCTCCATCATCTTCTGCAATCCCCGTGGGTCAAACATTTTTACTCCGGCCCGGATTTTTGTTCGTAACCCAATCATGAACGCCAACTCCAACACTTCCTCCGATAGCTCCTGCGCGTTCATGACGAGGGTTTTCAAATCACGACAGAAATCCCTCACGTTCCCCGTCTGTCTGAGTGTCAACAACCTTTCCCCCGCGGTGGTGTCTCGCGTCGTGGAGTACTGTTCCAACACCCGATACTTCATCTGGTTCCAACTGCGAAACGGGTTCTGATCTCTCTCCCAACGAAACCACAGTAGCGCCTCCCCGTCAAAACACGTTCGTACGGTGTGAAGCTTCTCTTCCTCCGAGTACTCCCCTACTTCGAAAAACTGTTCTACCTTCAGTACCCAGTTATCCGCCTGCTCCCCGTCGAACAAAGGCAGCTCCAGCCTCCTGGTTAAGGAACGTCCCCGCTCCCCGTGACTGCCTTCCGGGTACTCCGATCCTTGTCCAAAAGACCTCCTCTGTACAGATTCTTCCGCTCGTCGCGCGATCGGTGGCTGGTCCACCAGTTGGCTACGCTCACCCACTTCCTGGTGTCCTTTCAGACAACAGAACTCTTTCCCAGAACTTTCTCCATCAGCCTCTGTTTCGCATCCTCCTTCTCTTTCTGTTTCTGTTCCCACCTCCCGAACATGTGTTGCATCTGGTTCTGCATCGTCTGCAACGTTTGCTCGAGAGTATCCATCCTCCCTCGTGTTTGATCCATCTCAGCGACAGCGATCTGGCTCATCTGCTGCTGTAACTGCTCCATGTTGATTTCTGTCTCGGCTCGTTTTGGTGGCATCTTCCCAGGTTCGCATGTGCTCTGATACCAAGTTGATACAGTTTAGGTATCTCTTTGTAAAAGAACAAGCAAAATAAAGAAGATTATCGATATCAAAGATCCAAAAGAGTGCACAATGAGTTTTTCTCAGGAGTTTCTCTCTCTCCCCATGAAAAGTTGATCATACAATTGATACCCTTCCCTAACAACCTTATTCCCTACTTATGGTGAAATAACAAACGCTCATTTGTCCCTGGTCCCCTCCAACCCCCCATGTGCGCCTGTCTCCACGTCAGCAGGAGATCCTTTATTCCTCTTGAAGCAAAGCCTTGCCTTCCAAGCTCCAACGCTCTTGGGCCAAACGACTGAACCGAGGCCTACTACTTGCGGTCCTTCTTACGCTGGTAGTGAAAGAGAATTGGAGGCCTGCCCATCTCACTTGTATCAGAATTCCACAAGTACGATTGATCAAAATGCAAGCATTGAGAAGGAAGTATGAAAACTTGAAGATGAAGAAGGTTATAACATTAAAGTTTCACTGACAAATTAATTGATTTGAGAAATCAATTATGGGTTCTTGGTGAAGAGAAGTCGGAATATCAAATTGTCCAGAAAATTTTCATATCTCCCCGCGAAAAATTTGACAACATTGTAGCTATGAGGGATCAAACTAAAGATATGACTTCATTGCCGGTTACATAGTTAATAGGAACTCTGAAGGCACAAAAATATGCGTGGAAAACCAAAGTGAAAAATATAACGGAAGGAGCGTTTAATTTTCAACAACAAGGAAGAAGTTTTGGTTCTAACCAAAATATGGAAAAAGTGGTGTGGTTTTTTAAGAGAAACAACTATACAGAAGATGACTGTTGGAAGAAACAGAACATGGCTGATCAGCAAGAGGTTCAAGGAACCATAATGAATGTAACAACTATGGAAAAGTTGGACATTTCTCAAGAGATTTCCGTAAAAGGAAATATGAACAAGCAGATATGGGTGGACATCACATGCTATTTAGTGCAAGTGAAGAGATAAAAATCAAGGAAAAAGATGTTTGGTTAGTGGATAGTGATTGCACAAACCTTATGGCGAAGGAAGTGAAAGATTTCACAAGACTAGACAAAATCATTAAGGATCCAATCAAATTGGAAATGGAGAAGTCCTAATTACAGCCGGGAAATGAGATATCACTATCATATTAGCCAAGGAAGAATAGTGATGAAAGACGTCTTTCTAGTTCCTGGGCAAAAAGTTTGCTTGGTACTCCGCAAATGATATCCCGTGAATATCATGTTTTATTCAAAAAACGCATAATCTCACATCTGCAGGGGACTGATTAACTGCAAGGAACAAGTAACATGATTCGATTACGATAAACATTCAACTACGACACTACACACACCAAACACACAACAATCACAATTTCAACTCATCACATTCCACACTTCCCTGCTGTCCCTCCCTAGGCAAACTGCATGGACACATAGCGGGCCACTGTTTTGCCCAAGGCCGATGGATTCCTCAACTCAACCAGAGCGCAGCCTTAACCTATTATTTTCTATGTTTGTTTTCGGTTTTAAGACCAAGTACGTGTTAAGTTTTTTCCATGGTTCTGAGGTTCAACAATCAGATGAACAAACAAGATCAGAGAAGGGAAAACTGATTGTATAAATAAAAATGTGAGTATTACAAATCATCCATTCGTTCTTACTAACAAGTTGCACACTAGGCTATCATATGTTAACAAGTTGCACAATAGGCTATCAATACTAAACATCTACTAGGTATGACCCATTCACCACACATCTTCCCATGTCTGGAGTCCTCACAGTTCCTTTTCTTTACCACGGTCCAAGTCTGTTCCTGAAACCATACAAATCACATGACATGATTATACAACCGATATCCTAACAACAGATCTAAATAAGCATGGTTCGGTTCCTAGAATGGATCTCTGGTCCAAAAATGACATCTTTCAAACGTGCTCCAAAAATTAATTAAAATATGCCAATACTTATTATAAATTACCAAAGTCAGATTCCCATATTTGGAATCACCCAAATCCATTCGATCATGTGAGAACCGACCATAGGCAGTCCGGCCAAGGGCCAAGGACTATCTTCCTGAACCAGCCAGAGCTTTGGTTCATTGCCCCTGTGTCTGATACTTCAGACTCAAACAGGATATAGAAAAGAGATGAAATAGTAAGGAAAAGAGAGATGGATGCAACCAACATCAATCGCCCCATAGACACAACCGGAGCAACCGTTGTTCATGGGCAATGATCCGCGGTTAGCACCACTGACCTTAGGAGTTTGTTCCTCTGGCGCCGGTTACTTATCCTTCCCCTTATACTTATCCTTCTGTCTCCTATCCCTTATCACAATCCTTCCTTCTCACGATCAGTTACACGCCTGGAAGTAAAACACCAACACCACCAATCTCCCCAAGAACTTGGTCTTTCTTTTTCTTTTTGTTCTCTCACAATTTTAGCAGAGTTTTCCCAAGGATTTCTGTATGTATTTTCGATGTCAGGGACTCTCTATTTATAGATAAAGGCCACGCCAAACCCCCTTGGGAGAACAGGCATGACCGGTTGAGGGAAAAGGCACAACTGCCCCCATTGCACCTTTTCGCATGGAACTGGTCCCAACTGCTCTTTTTGGGCGTGTTGGCTATTAACAACAGGCCCAATGCCTCAGTATGAGTACCTTGCCCAATTGAAAAGACCCACCAGGCCCATATCCCATCGGACCTCCAGCCGACCCAACAGGAGTCCCACCTTGGCCCAGCCGGCCAAGACTCCAACACTCCATCCAGCTGAGCTGAGCTGAGCTGATTGGCAGCTGGTCCGGCTGAGTGAGCTAGTCCACCAGCTCCTGGGAGCTTACCCTTACTGACGGAGCTACCTCTAAGCTTCCCCTAGCTGGTTGAGCTCCTCCCAAGCTGCACCGAAATGGTGGAGCTTTCCCGCAGCCTCGTCCAACAACCAACACACTCGTCCAGCTCCATAACAACTGTTTCATTCTTGTTTTGGTTAAGCTCCAGCTTTCTTATCCCCTTAACCATGTCTTTGGACCATGATACGCTTGTCCTTAGGTCATATGACCTGACTGGTGCGTCTCCCAGGACCATGGCCTGTCCCGGCGACCCTATCTAGGATCGGGGACATGACAAGTCTCCCCCACCAGAAATGGAGCGAATCCACATCAAGTGTTTCTCCAGAACTATACAGATCATACCACTCAGGGTATTCATCCTTCATTCTCACTTCTGTTTCCCATGTGATGACATCCTTGCCATTATACTCCCACACGACCTTGATCATGGGGACTGTCTTCTTTCTGGTTGCCTTCTCTGCTCGATCTATGATTCGAACCGGCCTTGTTTCTAAGGTTAAGTTCTTACCTAGAGTTGCAGGAATCTCCGGCAGTACAATATCTTGATCCGTCAAACATTTCCTGAGTTGAGATACATGGAACACATTGTGAAACGCCTCCATTTCAGATGGAAAATTCAACTTGTATGCCACTGCTCCCACTCTTTCAATGATTTTAAACCGACCCAAGTACCTAGAATCCAGTTTCCTTCTTCCAGATTCTCTGGTTCTCCCCTTGAAGGTTATCATCTTGAGGTAGACCAAATCATTGACCTCAAACTCAAGATATTTTCTTCTCTTGTCAGCATAACTCTTTTGACGATCCTGCTTCTCTTTCATCTTGTCCTTTACGAACCTTATTTTCTCTGTGGTCTCCTCCACAATTTCAGGACCAACATGCTACACTCCCCCACTTGGGTCCAGCCTAGAGGTGTCATGCAAGGTCTCCCATACAATGCCTCATATGGGACATACCAATGCTTGTATGGAAACTGTTGTTGTAAGCAAACTCCACCAAAGGTAAGTGTCTTTCCCAGGAATCGCCCCAGTCCAGAACACAAGCCCTTAACATGTCTTCCAATGTATGGATCGTCCTCTCGGACTGCCCATCTGTCTGTGGGTGATAGGCTGTGCTCATGTTTATCCTTGTTCCCAAGGATTTTTGGAAAGTCTTCCAGAAGTAAGAGGTAAACCTTGGATCTCTATCTGCGACAATGCTCGCTGGTACACCATGCAACCGCACTATCTCATCCAAGTACACCCGGAAAATCTGATCAACACCACCCCCCTTCTTTATGGCCAGGAAATGGGCTGATTTGGTCAAGCGATCTACCACCACCCACACTGCATCCTTGCGATTCCTAGTTGTAGAAAACCTGGTCACAAAATCCATAGTAATGTTATCCCACTTCCACTCAGGTATGGGAAGGTTCTGTAACAACCCACTGGGCACTTGATGTTCAGCTTTCACGAGTTGGCACGTTGGGCATTTTGCCACCCACTCAGCCACATCAGTCTTCATCCGAACTCAGTGATAGTATCTCTTCAAATTTCTATACATCTTGTTCAACCCCGGGTGAACAGAAAATTTAGACTTATGAGCCTGCCTCATAATCTCTTCCTTGAGTTCCTTATTGCTAGGAACACTAATCCTCCCATTGACCAAGATGGTACCATTGCTTGTCGTTTGGTACTCGGTCTTGTCATTCAATGCAACCTTTTGTTGGTTCTCATCCAACTTCTGTGCTTGTTGGATCCTGGTAAGCAAATCGGCCTGCCCCACTGCTTCCAAACCCAAAGGCTCGTCTGTACCGACCAATGTGTTGACATGCAGTGACCGGACCATTCCTTCCAGTTCGTCTGCTTCCTTCTCGGCTGATACTTCATCCCTTCTGCGGCTCAAGGCATCCGCTACCACGTTTGCCTTGCCCGGATGGTAAGCTATGTCCAGATCTTAATCTGCTACAAACTGCATCCACCTCCTTTGCCTTAAGTTCAACTCAGGCTGAGTGAAAATATACTTAAGACTCTTGTGGTCTGTTAGTATTTGTACCTTGGCTCCATAAAGATATGAACGCCAAATCTTCAGGGCGAATACTACTGCTGCCATCTCCAGATCATGCGTTGGGTAGTTCCCCTCGTGCTTCCTTAACTACCTTGAGGCATATGCTATGACCTTCCCATGTTGTGTGAGCACACAGCCTAATCCAGTTATGGAGTCGTCTGTGTACACCACATATGGTTGATCAGCCTCAGGTAACACTAGAACAGGTGCCTAGATAAGCATGTCTTTTAGTGCAGAAAAACATTTCTCACATTCATCCAAACACGCAAACGTGACATTCGTTAGTTGTGTCATGGGTTGAGTCAAATTTGCGAACCCCTTGAGAAAATTTCGGTAATAACCGGCCAACCCCAAGAAGCTTTTGACCTCCGTAGCATTCTTTGGTTGTGTCCATTCCCGTATATCCTTGATCTTCTCTGGATCCACTGACACTCCCTCATCAGAGACAATGTGTCCAATGAACCCAGTGCTCTTATGCCAGAAACTACACTTGCTTATCTTAGCAAAGAGCTTCTGCTCCCTCAAACGTTCCAACACCATCCTAAGATGCCTCTCATGGTCTTCCTTGCTTCTGGAATATACTAGTATATCATCTAATAAGATGATTATAAATTCATCCAGGTAGTCTCGCAAGATACCATTCATCATCTTCATGAACGCTGCTGGTGCTTTGGTCAGACCGAAAGGCATGACTACAAACTCATAGTGGCCATACCTGGTCCTGAATACTCTCTTCCTTATATCATTTGGCTCGATTGGAATCTAATGATACCCGAAGCTAAGTCGATCTTGGAAAACCATTTAGCTCCTCTGAGCTGGTCCAACAGTTCATCTATCCGAGGTAAAGTGTACTTGTTCTTTACAGTCACCCTATTCAACCCACGATAGTCAATACACAGCCTGAAACTACAATCCTTCTTTTTCACAAATAGGACGGGTGCTCCCCAAGGCAAAACACTAGGGCGTATAAAGCCCTTGTCCAACAATTCTTCAAGTTGTTTCTTCAGCTAGGCCATCTCGGCATGAGCCATACTATAGGGACTTTGGGACATTGGGGCCGTCCCTGGTTCTAGTTCTATTATGAACGGGTCAGCCCTATCAGGGGAATACCCTGTAGCGCCCAAAACACATCCTGGAACTCACTGACCAGCGGAATCCCGTTCGGGCTACAACCCCCAACGACCTCCTTAGTGGTGATTGTGGCTACATAGGCCTTACAACCCTTTTCAAGCATTCACTCAGCATGGATCTCTGATAATACTAAGCACGCATAGGTCCGATTAATACCTTGGTACCTGATCGGGGATCCACACCCACCCTCGAACAGCACCCTTCCCCGGTGACAGTCTAAGGTGGCCCGATTCTTGCTAAGACAGTCCATGCCTAATATCACCTCTTGATTCTCAAGGCGGATCACAACCAGATCTGCAGGCATTACCATGTCTTTGATCATCACTGGGATATCCCTAAGCAGCCCTAGTGAATGCATCACTTGCCCACCAGCCGCATTCACTATGCAAGGTACATCCCCTATTCCCATCTGGAACAACCCCTTTCCGATCATATCCGGACTCACAAAACTATGTGTAGCTCCAGTATTGAAAAGTACGTGTGTTTTCAAACCACCATTACTTGCGGTCCCTACATAAGACCCAATCGAAGTATCTAATCCATTCTAGGTTCCATACCATGCAATTCTACTGAACTGAAAAAGGAAAAATCAAGAGTCAATACCAGTGATCTCCTTGAACCGTCCAGCTTCATTTGTGCCCTTAGTCAGCTCATACACCCTTGGTGCTGAGTTCTGACCTTGGGTCTGGCCAGGCTTGCTCGTCTCACCCCGACTCTTTCCTTGTCCAACTTGCAGTTGAGGACATTACCTGCGGTAATGCCCGATTTCGGGTAAGACCGCGAGTGGGCTTTTAGCGAAGTTTTAGAACTTTTAGGGCCTTTTTCGACTTAAGCGTTTTTAAGATTTCATCACAAGAGCATTTCTAAAACGACGTCGATACCGAAGAGAGTCAGAATCTCTCGTATAGTGCATGCAACTTTAGGTGTTTAGTTAACCATTGCCGTTTCACACGATCAATTCAAACTTTAGACGAGTAAACGAGTTCCTACAGTAAAGTTCCAACGTCAATCTTGATCGAGACGAAAAAAGGATGAGTTTGATCTGATTTGGAAGGATGGAGGTACGAGGATGGGATGAAAACTGATTGATTGATCCAACTCGCTGAATGGGCAAGTTGGACTGCTTGTTTAACCCAACTCGCCCGTTCGGCGAGTTGGATTGGTCCAACTCTCCAACTCGCCGAATGGGCGAGTTGGTCGTCTTATTCGATCCAACTCGCCCATTCGGTGAGTTGGTCGTCTTGTTTAATCCAACTCGCCCGTTCTGGTCCAACTCTCCGAACGAGCGAGTTGGTAGGCCCACGCTGCCCAACTCGCCGAACGGGCGAGTTGGTCGGCCCACACTGCCAAACTCGCCGGACGGGCGAGTTGGTCAGCCCACAGTGCCCAAATCACCCGTGTGCGAGTTGGACGTCTTGCTTGGCTAACTTTTCCATTCGGTGAATTGTACAATCGAGCCTTATAGTTGTTTTGTTGTTTCAACACTCGGGGATTCGTTTATCCGAGGTCTAGAGTCGATTTTCTCGAGGTTAACCGTGCGAACCCTTCTTCCGAGTTCACCTGAAACTTCACTTCGATTTTCCAGATATCATCTCTCTTTTTTCTAAGATACATCTCTCTGGAGTTTTCTGACGTTAATTTTGTCGTAACCGATTTTGACCCCAACAAGATTCACGATCCCCATGATTACATCAAAAAATGACCGCAGAAGTGAGAGCGGTGAAATCTCTAATTCACCATGCTACTAGCGCTGCGCCCGTAATTGATCGTCTCTTCGAGGAGGCTCGAAAAACCCCTTCACAACTTCCATTACCGATAGCAGAGTCTCAGATCCTGGAAAGATCAAGGTGCCAACCTACAATGGTCCGAATGATCCTAAGGTGCTCCTACAAGCCTTCCAGATCGCGACAAGAAGGGAAAAATTCAGAGAAAACGAAAGAGACGGTAGCCATTGCCGCCTCTTTTTCGAAAACCTCCAAGGAGCAGTGGTCGAGTGGTTCTCCCGACTTAGGCGAAACTCCATTGAAAGTTTCCGCCAACTCACTTCGGAGTTTCTCAAGCAATACTCTATGATCATAGATCGAGAAACCTCCGATGTCGACCTTTGGAGCCTGGCTAAAAAGGAAGATGAGCCTCTTTGCAACTTCATGAGCAGATTCAAAAAAGTCATGTCTAGGGTAAGCGGAATAAGCGACAAAGTGGCCATAGATGCGCTCCCCAAAACGCTGTTGTACAAGTCAAAATTCAAGAAGTGGATAACCCCCGACAAGCCACGCAAGATCCATGATGCGCTCCACAATGCCACAGACTACATCATCATCGAAGAAGAATCCAAGTTCTTGCCGCAAAAGCATAAGTTGACAAAGATGCCCTCAAAAGATTCAGCATCCGATCAGAAGCCGAAAAAGAAAAACCTTCGTAACGACAAGTACGTCAATTATAAGGAGGAAGACCTCCAGGGAGCACATAACTATGCCATCAACTCAGGATCTGAGCAAGGGCGGACAACGGGAAACACGTGAATCCGAAACTCAAACTACGACGAGAAAACCTTTTGTGACTTCCACCAGACTCGAGGTCACACGAGCGTCAACTGCAAAGTTTCCAGAGGCAAGGTTGGCTGCAAAGTTACTCGCACGGGAGATCTCCGATATAACGAGCGTAAAGGATCTTATCCTCCAGTCCGATCATCCCCCAAAGACTGATAAGACCCCGCAATCAGAGAACTCATCTCAGGGAAATCAGCCAGGCAAAAAACACAGAAAAGGCCTATCAACGGGCAGCGACAACAATCTTCGCAGAGTAAACATGATCATTGGAGGTTCGCAGTACTACAGCGATATAGTTTCGTCGATGAAAGCCAATCAACGCAAATCAGAATCAAGCCAAGCTGGTGTCCACCATGCGACGTTCCAAAAAGAGACGTTACCTTGATGAAGAGGAGGCCTGTGGAATAGACCAGCCCCACAGCGACCCGCTCGTTATCGATCTCGTAATCAGAGATCTAAAGGTCGCCAGAATCCTCGTGGACTCGGAAAGCACGGTCAACGTCATCTTCTGCGGTACTCTCAAAAGGATGAACGACAAGTTAGGAGAAGTTATACTGCCAAAACCGTTAACCGGTTTCTCGGGCATAACATCAATGACTCTCGGGTCGATCAAACTCCCAGTCATGGCAAGGGAAGTCACGAAAATTGTTGACTTCACGGTCGTCGACCATCCAGCCATCTACGATGTTATTATGGGAACACCTTAGATAAATGCCATGAAGGCAGTTCCGTTAACATATCATCTAGGCATCAAGTTCCCAAATCCCAACGGAATCGCCGCAATTTGAGGATGTTAGAAGCAATCGCGACTTTGCTAATTAGCCGCCAATAAGCTTAGGCAAGTCAAGGCGACTGCCACGATAAAACAAAATGCGCGAAGATAACTCCGCCACCGGCTGAAAACGCTTCGAAGAAAGACGATTCGATATCGTCTACTCAAGCAATGGTTATGGAAACCAAAAACCAGCAGGTGTCCGAGCCCAACTACCTGACCCAAGCGGACGAGATAAAACCGGAAGAAGACATCGATCCGGATACAACCAAGACTATTGATGCAGTCACCGAGTAAACACACTCGAGGCACCAACTGAACTACAAGATGGCTTGATCCCCGAAAGGGGTACGTAGGCAGCTCGTCAAAAGACGAATTCATCTATCCCCCTCTCTAAAAAAGGGGGAAGTGCGTACGTATACATAAACTCGTATACTCCCACAATTTCCAATATCCGCTCTTGTACTCAACATTTCAAAATTTCTATCGATAATAAGAAAACACAATAAGGATTTTCAGAAAACCTCGTAAGCCTCTTTTATCGAAATCATCACAAGATACGTTCGGAAATACCTACGTACGTACAAAACATCTATTGTACAACCCGGAAACGGAAATTTTACGATAAAATCAGTCTATCAAAAACCTTTCAAACTTCTAACGTTTCTGTCAAACATTTCTCGGTCACACGGTCGAAACCATCTTTCGACCAAAAACACGAGACGACCACTCTCAAACATTCAAAACCATCTTTCATGCAAGGTATATTTTCGGGAAACAAAGGAGACGTCGCGTAAAATCTTTGAACATATATCTGCAGTCTTCAATTGCCAAAACAGTCTGACCGCGACTATTAACAAAGCATTTAATCTTACATTGTATTCATTGAATGGCCCCGATAAATACATCGTCCGTTCCCTAAAACGAACAAAAAAATAGACCTTCCCTTGGTCCCCAAACATCCAACTAGGATAAATAGCGTACTATAAAATAAATCCAAATTTTTGGTAAGTATTTCCGGATGAGTTAAAACTTGTCTTCGGAGAGATGCTTGATTCTTACCATACAAGTCGTATAAGCTGAGAACCTATCGCAGACTTTAAATCGGTACGAATCAGGTTAAAATCGCAACAGGTAACCCAACAGCCGACTAGTCATTGCAAAACCTTAAACCGAGAGTAAAACTAGGTATTGCCGTAAACCCAACACAATGGTCTATAACATTTCAAGGCATGATATCAAATTGTTACGAGATCTTAAAACATGTCTCTTCGTCCATATCTAACCGCTCACGAAACTTCGCAAAATTTTGGAAAAAAAATTTGAACATTCCCGTCTTAAACAAGCAACAAATGGAACGACTCACCCAGAAATAGATATGAGACGGCATCTCGTATTCTTCTCTCAATACTCAGTCAAAGCACTCTAATGTTCTTTAAAAAAAAACATAATTCATTCGATCAAGCTGAAAAGCGTCAAGGGACTCAAAGCCATAGTCGGCCAGTCCCAACAATCTAACACGGCCAAAACCGGCCTAAGCTATCATAAAACAATCCACACTCAGCAATCATAAAATAGAAACATAATAATAAGAGGGAAAACTTTCCCATCGAGTCCAACGACATCCTACTGACCAGGATCAGAATGTCTGGACATCGAACTCCAAAACGAGCAGTCGGAAACGGGGGCCGCTGGCTGGTTGCCTCACCAGTGTCGCCGGGAACTCCCGTTTCGATCTCCTCCGAATCAGGAGACATGGGAATCAGAGCCCACTGATCCAAAATCCTCCCTTCGATCTCCTCCGAATCAGGAGACACGGGAATCAGAGCCCACTGATCCAAAATCCTCCCTTCGATCTGGGAAATCATGGAGTCTTTATTCGCATATCTATGCATGCGACTCGATTGCTTGGCCATCTCTTCTTCATAAGAAAACTCAGGGGCCTGCGTGAGATATAATCCACCAACGGCACCGCGACACTCACGATAATCGCCAACAGACTTGTACGTTTTTTTCAGCTCAACGAACTCATTAGTTAACTGGACTCGACGGTTCTCTACAATCCTGGTGACCTCTCTTTTCCCTCTCTGATACGCTCGACGAGCCTCCTTAGCGGCCAGTAACCTCTCACAAAGAGAACTCACTGCCATCTCACCCTTCAAACGGGTAATCTCCTTCTCAGCTGTCTCGGGTATGAAACGAGCTGTGTGTGCCTCCAAGAGACTCACGTTGAGAGCATCATTCACGATAAGGATACCCTACAAAATTTAAGAGTTAGCGAAAATTTTGTAAAAATGGAAAAACGTCCGAAACCAAAGACTAGCCCCGTTGACAAGCCTGACACTTTCATAAAATGTGGCACTTGACGGGATCATCCTCGGTCGAGGGAATTCTGAAATCAAAGAAGTTTTCGAGGTCGGGGCCAGAGTACCGAGCTCTGGTACATCGACCCGATCGGTACCGCTTCCACTGGCCTGGCCAGCGAGAAAAGTGCGAAACATGTCATCCGAAGGAAACTCAGACACATCAATGGTATATCTACCCTCGGTTCCGGAAACGTGTTTGTCCTTAGGAGACCTCGACCACTCCCTCAAATTTCTAAAGGAATGAATTCATGCTCGGCTCAGACTGTTCTTCAACCGATAGATCACGCTGTAGTCGAGAACGATGATAAGCCACCGCAAGACGAACTCGTCTCGGAGACAAATAGCCCAAAAAATATGGACCGCCCAGAAGAAGATCTCCAACAAGAAGCAGGTCCTTAGGGAATGGTGGCAGGGGATTAGTAATTGCAAAACAAAGAAAGCAACTAGGAGGTTAGTTATCTTCAAAACGGAAAACGCCAACGGATATCTAGTCGAAATACCCTTTCGGCCCCATTTACTCCTAAAATAGGAATGCAGCTCTCCTCGACGGACTCGCTCCTTATGCGTAATTGAAAAAATAATTCTTTCGATACTCATGCGAGTTCGAAGAAAACCCCTTGATTATAACCATGTCGTTCCTTGGGCTCAAACGAAATCTGAGCGATGTTTTTGACCCCACTGGCCTCAGTAGAGCCTTGAAATAATCAGCATCGAGAGTCATGCCATGCTCATAAGTCAGGTAGAGAATCCCGATAAGGTGTTGCAAGCTGGTAGGAGAGATTTGTCTTATCGACAATCAAAAACGATCCAGGACTTGAATGATTATCCTCGGGATGGGAAACTACAAACTACAATGCAGCAGAAAAGCATCATAACACGTGAAATAACCATCAGGAGGAGCATCAGCGCGTTCTCCATCCCTTGGAAGTCAAAATTCTACCGAGTCCGGTACGTGGCAGAATTGTCGGATGACGCCTAGGTACAAAGGACAACTGTAACTCGGACAATCAGAAGGCTTTCTGGTAAGAGCTGGGGGTGGATACCATGATTCATGCGGGGGAGCCCTTTAATTGCACATAGCCTGGGAATACGCATCAGCCATTACTTTCAGGCATTAATGCCGCATAACCCACCTAAAATATATATCCGCTTGCAAGAACATTATGATTCTAACGAGCTCGAGGGGGGGGGTAACTGTTGGGGTCAAAATCGGTCACGACGGAATCAATGGCTAACAGTTCTCGAAAGAACATTGGAAAAACCAAAAGCGCGAGGAACCAAGACTTGAACCTTCTTAAATTTCAAAAATTATTGGACGGCAAGTTACCGAAAAGGACGATCAAGTAACATAACAACCAAATTAACCATGTCCGACTCCACCCGATGGCAAGTTAAATAGACCAAGCCCAACTTGCCTGATGGAGAGTTGGATGCCCTCCGTCCAACTCGCCATCAAGTGAGTTAGGACTGCTCGACCAACTCGCCTGATGGCGAGTTGGATCAGAACTATCCAACTCGCCTGATGGAGATATGGGTCAACCACGACCAACTCGCCATCAGGAGAGTTGGATCAGTACCATCCGTCTCGGCCCCGATCAATACTTCTTTTGAATCTTGATCACACAGTCTCTCGTCTTGTTTTCTCGTATGGATTTGAATGGTTCGTATAAAACGGCAACAAATGACTTAACACCAAAGTAGTCTCAACTATAAGAGTGATTTGAATTATTTAGAAAACCAAAATTGGACCGGGGGTCTTCCCTTGGAAAGATTGTAAAAACGTTTTAAGTCGAAAACGACCAAAGGGGTCTAAGACACGGATAAGGGCCCACTTACGGTTTTAGATGGGGTTGAGCCCAAGGGTAATATGACAGTTTACCTAATATTTGCAGGAGAAGATAAATGTCAAGACCGGAAAATAAATGTCAAGTTTCAAAGGATAATCTCGAAGATCAAAGAAAAATGGGATATTTCTGCAAGATGATAACCGTGATTCGGGGGCAGAAGAGGAAAGAGGGAACTGTCTCGAGAGTAATATATAAGGAACACCAAGATAGAGAGTCAGGGGAGATGAAAAATACACAGAAAAAGACTTAGCACCTAGATTGATTTAGGCAAGTTTCTGGTTTCTATTCTCGAGCTGCGACTCAACTAGGTTAACAAAGTCTTAGGTAGGTAGAACTAGGTGAAATCATAGACAGCTCTCACGGCCAAGGCTTTACCTTTTGTAACGCTCATTCACAAATCCGGAATAAGACCTTCTTTGCTTTTCGATTATTCGATTATTTACTTCGTCAAATTGTATTGTCTGATTGCTTGATGTTTGGCTTAGCAGAAATCTGGGACCTCTGGGAAAGTTAGGGTTTCTTGACTTTCCTTATTTTACAGAAACTGACAGTGCGAATTTCGGTTCCCACGGTTCTCGGCGTGAGGCTAACAACGAAACTTCATGGAGGAGAAATTGCAGAGATAACAGGCATAAAAGACTTCATTCGAGATACTGACTGTCCGCCAACGACTGATCAAACCCCACCAGCGGAAAACATTCCTCAAGGAAATCATTTAGGCGAAAATGGAAAACATGGAAGAAGGGCAGATGACAAAGGCAACGACAATAATCTTCACAGGGTAAAAATGTTCATTGAAGGATCGCAGTACTGCCACAAAACGTCTCATCGAAAAAAGCTGATCAAAGAAAAGCCGAGACAGTCACATATCAGTCCCTACCTTGAGACTTCTCGTACGATACGATCACTTTCGAAAATACGAGACTGTCGGAATTGACAAACCTCACTGTGATCCACTCAAAATAGATCCCATGATAAAGGATCTCGAAATCGCTAGAGTCCTAGTAGACACGGTAAGTACCATTGGTTTTATCTTCCGCAATATGCTCAGAAGGATAACGTGGATCTATCCGTAGTCACGCCAACGCCAAGACTACTCACGGTTTTTTTCGGCACAACGTCAATGACTCTCGGATCGATCAAACTCCCTGTCATGGCCAAAGAAGTCACAAGCGTCGTCAACTTTGCGGTCGTCAACAACCCATCCATCTATAACGTAATAATGGGAACACACTGAATAAATTCCATGAAGGCGCACCCGTCACCATATCACATGGGAATCAAAATTCGTACTTCAAACGGCAATACGGGGATGCCGAAACCAGTAGAGACTCTGCATCCTGGCCGAACATAAGTTGAGGTAGATCAAGATGATGCTATGGTTAAACCCAAATGCACGAAGGCAAATCAGTCCCCGATAGAAAACGCTTCTAAAAAGCACTATCCAGAATAATCAACCTGACCAACGGCTACGGACAACGAAAGCAAGCACGCTGCCGAGCTCAACACCCTAACTAAACCGGAGGAGATAAACCCAGAAGAAATCACCAATCCAGCAAGAGTCACTGCGACTAATTCGATCGACGCAGCAACAACCACCGAGTAAAACAACTCACAGCACGAACTAAACTACAAGACAGTTTCATCCCCGAAAGGGGTACGTAGGCAACTTGTCGTAAGACAAGTTCATCTGCCCCTCTCCCAAAAAGGGGGGGGGAGTGGGTACGTATACATATACTTGTATACTCCCACATTTTAAACATTTTTCTTATGTACTTGATAATTTTAAAAACTTTCCCGATAATAAAAAAATGCAATACGACTCCAAAAGGTTTCACAAATATCTTTATCGCTTGAAATACTTGATCTCACAAACAACTGACTCATCAAAACTCAGAATGATTCAAAAACCATCCCAAAGATAACATATAAATCATCACGACAACAACAAAATATCTTAGAAACCCGCAAAACGTTTCGAAAAACAAAACACCAAGGAAACTTCCGATCAGAAAAACACTTCTCAACAAACTACTATGCAAATGACTTTCAGACATACGTAAAAAACTACCTCCAAACCGAAACACTAAACCCCATTCTCAACTTAAGATCACCTTACAAAACATATTTTCGGAGAACAAAAGCGAGACATCGCGAGAAAACCTACGAAAATATAGTTAAACTCGAGACAGTATGTCCGCGACTATAAATTGACACTAAATCATAAGAGCATACGCTCGCACTTATATCTCATTGGTCGATTGGCCCCAACGAGTACATCAACCGTTCTCTAAGAAACGTTTAGACCTCCTCTCGTAGGATTGGTCCTCATACATTCGACACAAGTATAATAGCATTATAAAAGAAATCCGAAATTTTGGTCAGCACATCAAGACGACTTCAAAATTGTTGAGAGATGCTCGGTTTCCGATCGATGCAAGTCATATAAGTCGAGAACTTATCACAGACTTCAATATCGAGACGGAACCAGGTCAAAACCGCAAATGGTTAATGAAAGCCGGAATAGTCACCTCAAACCCTAAAACCGAAAGTAAGCCTAGGTCTTTCCCTAAGCCCAGCACACTGGTCTCAAACATCTCAGGTCATAGTATCTAACAGATACGAGATCCCAAAACTTGTCTCTTCGCTTACATTCGTATGTTCATAAAAAACAAAAATTAAGTTTCCGAATACTCGCATCTGAATTAAACAGCGGGCGTAACGATTCTTCAAAGAGTTAGAAATGAGATGATGACTTGTATTTTTCCCTCTACATTCATAAAACTACTCACACACTAATAAATATGAAACGTAGTTCACTAAAAGAAAAGCCACAAAGCGGCAGGGATTCAAAGCCACCAACGGCCAGTCTCGACAAGTCCAAACAGCCATACTTGGACAAAGCAATAACAAAAAAAATACAATACAGGGAACACACTCCCTTAAAAACACGGAGACCCTTCACTGATCTGATTTGTAATTTCCAGATATTGACCTCCTGATCGAGTAATCGCTAACTCTCCACAGGTCCACATGCTGCTCGACCTCGACATCCTCTCCCATAGCGGCAGGTCCAAACTTCTTCGAATCGGGAAAACCAAGGATCAGAGCTCAATCCTCCCAAATCTTCTTCTCTATTTCAAGGATCATCGACTCCTTACTGGAAAGGAAGGCCAGATGCCTCGACATCATCGCCTCTTCGGTCTTGAGTTCGTAATCGCTTCAATGCATGCGCCACAGAGCGCCAACAGAACCTCGACACATGCAATAATCCCAGAAGGACTTATATGCTCGCTGATACTCTCCAAATTTTGTCGTGAACCGCGTCTAACGATCGTTCATGATGGAAGCTATCTCCCTTCGACCAACTCTACACTCACGGAGAAGAAGGCGAACTCTCTCCTGCTCAGACTCATTATCGCGAAGGAGGCATTGTTGGGGTCAAAATCGGTCACGACAGAATCAACGTCAGAAACCTCCCGAGAAATGTCCTATTTGAAAAGAGAGAGATAATATTTTGAAAAAGAGCAAGAAAATCGAAATAGAGTTTCGTATGGATCCCCAAGGAGGTTTTGCACGATAAGTCCTCGAGAAAGGTTACCCTTGGCCTTAGACAAACGGATCCCTGAGCATCGAAACAACGAAATGACTACAATGCTCGATTGTCCAAATCACAGAATGGAAGAGTTGGCCAAGCACGCCGTCCAACTCGCCGAACGGCCGAGTTGGCCAACGTGGGCCGACCAACTCACCTGTTCCGTGAGTTGGAACAGTCTAACTCGCCGAACGGGCCAGTTGGGCGATGTGGGCTGAGCAACTCCCCCTTTTCGGTGAGTTGAGACAGTCCAACTTGCCGAACGGGCGAGTTGGGCTACGTGGGCCGACCAACTCGCCCATTCGGCGAGTTGGAATTGGGCTACGTGGGCCGACCAACTCGCCCGTTCGGCGAGTTGGAATAGTCCAACTCGCCGAACGGGCAAGTTGGATCGAACAAGACAACTAACTCGCTCGTTCGGCGAGTTGGATCAGTCCACTAGCCAAACTGGCGAGTTGGGCTAGACATGCAATCCAACTCGCCCATTCAGCGAGTTTAATGCATCAATCCAAATCGAACTCGTTCTTGTTTTTTCTCGATCAGAATTGACGTTGGAACTTTACCGCAAGAACTTGTTTCCTCATATATAGTTTGAATTGATCGTGTAAAACGGCAACGGTTAAGTAAACACCAAAGGTTGCCTGCACTATACGAAAAAATTTGAAATCTCGTCGGTATCGACGTCGTTTCAGAAGTGCACTTTCGACAAAATCGTGAAAACGCTTAAGTAGAAAAACGGCCCAAAAAAATCTAAAAATCGGCTAAAATCCCACTCGAAGTATTACAAAAAAAGAGCCTAATTGAAATGACGGTCTATATTTTATCTTGTAGAAAGAGATAAATGTTAAGTTCAGAAGATAAATGTCAAGTTTCCAAGATAATGATGAAGATCGAGATAGAAAGGAATATTTTCGCGAAACGATAAACTCGACCTAGGGAGAAAAGGAAAGGGGAACCGACCCATAAGGCATATATAAGGGGAGCTAAAGCATAAGGCAGCGGATCCGAAGATTTAGACCTAGAGAAATTATAGGTAAGAAGAACTTAGAACTTAGGTGGCTAGAACAAAAGATTTATACTCAGACGTTTCTTTATCTTTGTTTGACGATTCTGATTTCCTTAGACTCTACAACCCATTGCACTTAGAAACCCTAAGCTTTATTCTCGACAAGCTTGGTTTCTATGACTGGCACTCGATCCCAGACGAACTTGCTCACACAGTTTGATCTGTTGGTTCATTCTTTAAATTGAACTACGTCTGACTTGATCCTCGAAAGGGGTACGTGGGCAGCCTTTCTTAAGGTCCAGTCCCAAATCCTTCAAACCTTTTTCATCCTTTTTGTCTATTGCTAAACGAGTTGCAGCCACACAGGTTTCTCTCGACATAGGTGGTAGAGCTAGCAAAATTAGTCTTGCTTTACTTATTGTGTTATACGAATTGCTTTGTGATCCCATTTCCAGACAAACTTCATGTACACTTTTGTCTCTAGAGAACTCGTACGCAAATTCAAAATAAAGATCTATTGATTTCTAAATCCGTTTTGTTATCTTTTCCTACTTTGCGCATTTACTTGATTATTTATCGTTGGCTCTCGCAGAGAATCCGGGACCTCAGGGAAAGTTAGGGTTTCTTGACTTTCCTTAACTTACGGAAATCGACGGTGTGAATTTTGGTTCCCACACTTTGGCAATAAAAGGAGGGGGGTAGGGTTCGGATTACTCTAACTCATGGCCACAAAACGCTTGGTCGAAACAATGTCTGGATATATGAAAAACAATACCGCAGCTCCCAACAACGCTGGTAAAACAACTCCAGCACTGACTGATCCCATCACAACCGCTTATGAAAATGCTCGAGTGCTTGAGAAAATCGAAAACCTAGTCGCGAATCTTCACCACAGGCGGGGCGCCAAAACAAGCTCGCGATTTCTCTCACTAAACAGAAAGGGCAATGATAAAATCTATCAAACCACGCAAAGTTCGTCTCATTACTGAGTTGGAAAAATCTCAGCTCATAAGGGTTCGACCAAAAATAACTTTTTCGAAAACATTTTGGAAAAATAAAACTTACTCCGCCAGAAATTGCGGAGAAATCCTAGATTACTCACGAAGATAGGAAGCACAGCAAATCGGGCGAGCAACCCCCACTGTTGTACTTCTTCCGAACAAATTTTGAAGAAACGAAGTCGATCTCTAGTGAATCTCTCGAAACCTAAAACGGGTGAAGGAAACTAAACTAAGCAAAACGAGAGATCATATCCCTCACTGCTAAAACGTTTTCTGAAACCTAAGATTTCGTAAAATGTCAATCTTCGATTATACGCGCATATTCAGTGAATTCTCGATGAGTGTCACTTAAACTTACTTAAGAAAAACTACTCAAAATCCCCTCCGATCAATCCTGCGGAAACGAGAAAATCTCCAATTAAGTTGACTCCTGATAATTAAGCTTACCACAACCAAATATTCAGAGGCTAAAATGTATTTTCCAAAAAAACACCGCTCTCGTACAGATACACGAAAACATGATTACATAACGACTTTCGTAAGATTAAACTCAACAACATTTTACGAAACAACTTTCGTTAAACTCAACTCATCACATGTCGCAGAATAACTTTTGTAAAATTAAAGCTCAACAACATTTTCCGAAACAGCTTTCGTAAACCAAATATTCAGAGGCTAAAATTTATTTTCCAAAAAAAAACCGCTCTCGTACAGACAAACACGAAAACATGATTACATAACGACTTTCGTAAGATTAAACTCAACAACATTTTATGAAACAACTTTCGTAAAACTCAACTCATCACATGTCGCAGAATAACTTTTGTAAAATTAAAGCTCAACAACATTTTCTGAAACAGCTTTCATAAAATCAAACTTGACAATATTTTATGGAACATCGTTCGCAAAGTGAAACGAGTTAGCATTTTATGATACAACTTTCGTAGAAAAAAATTGAAAAAGTTTACGAAACGACCGCACCAGCATACCATCAAAACTCGAATCGTATTGGTCAAACTCGCCGAACGGGCGAGTAGGACCAAACAAGCCGTCTAACTTGCTGAATGGGCGAGTTAGACAGAATGAGCCATCCAAACTTGCCCATTGGGCGAGTTGGACCAAAATAGCTGACCAACTCGCCCGTTAGGTGATTTGGACTGGATGAGCATTCCTTTGGCTCACCTTTACGTTCTCCTTAGAGTCCCGATCAAAACTCTTTTAGTTTCGTCTTAATCAGAGATTTCGTTGAGATTCTACGGTCAAAACAAGTTGGACGCACAGGTTGGACCAGTCCAACTGGCCGAATGGGCGAGTTGGATCAAACGAGCCGTCTAACTCGCCCGTTCGGTGAGTTTGACCAGTCAAACTCGCCAAACGGGCGAGTTAGACCAAAAAAGACATTCAAAATCGCTCATTGGGGGATTTGGACTGGATGAGCAGTCCTTTGGCCAACCTTTGCGTTCTCCGTTGAATCCCAATCGAAAGGCTATTCGTTTCGTCTCAATTGAAGTTTCCTTTGAGATTTTATGATCAAAACAAGTCGGACACACAGGTTGGACCAGTCCAACTCACTGAACGGACGATTTGGAAAAACGAGCCGTCTAACTCGCCCGTCCAGCGAGTTGGACCAGTAGAACTCGCCGAACGAGCGAGTTAGACGAAACGAGCCGTCCAACTCGCCCATTGAGCGAGTTGGACCAAAAGAGCTGTCCAACTCGCCAAACGGGCGAGTTGGACTGGCTGAGAATTCCCTTGGCCAAACAATGCGTTCTCCTTTGAATCTCGATCGAAACGCTCTTTGTTTCGTCTCAATCAGAATTTCCGCTGAGATTTTACGATAAAAACAACACTACAAGAAAATAGGGTATATTCCGATGGACATTCCGACAGAAACTCACTTCCTCGGAATATACCGACGTTATTCCGACGTAATTCCAAGGAAACCCAAAAATCATGGTTCCACGGAATTTCGTCAGAAAATACCGACGAAATTCCGAGGAAC
>CAJHQP010005693.1:0-43867 GCA_905132765.1 Moricandia arvensis | reverse complement strand
ACTCAAATTAGAGGTGGAACCTTCCAAAGACTCCTTCACTTTTGTGGATTACTCCAAGGCAAATTGAGGAGGTATAATGAGAGATGTTCCAGTGCAAATCAATAACGTCTCAGTACCAGTGGACTTCCACGTGATGGATATCATGACAGACTGGAATTCTTCTCTACTACTTTGAAGAGCTTTTATGGCAACAGTAGACGCCATCTGCGACATGAACTAAAAAAGGTTACATCTATCCTTGATTGATCAAAAATTTTCTATGAACCTGTTAAAACAAGAACAAGGCTACTCTAATATAATTGTGTAATGCAGAGCTTCTGGTGACATGTTACTGCGATTATGAGCAAGACGACGAGTCTGACTACTGCACATCGTTCGACGCCTACCCTTCTACATCAATCGACCCAACCTTCATTGGGATTATCGACGCCCACCCTTTGTCATCGAACGACGCGCCCCCTAAACATACCAACCTCAGCACCATCACAAAGCATACTTCCGATTACGTTGAAGGTGAGATCAACGAGTATCAAGGTCTTCATTGAGATAAGGTTGATGTTTTTCACGTGTCCCAAAGGAATGGGAACTCGGCATCGATCGACACACTCGATACCGCATCAATCGATACTGAACCAGAAGCACAGTCCGAATCAGATTCAGCCGTACCGCGAGAGAGAGTATAGCTACCTTGACCAATGTATGGCATTTTACGGGATTCAGAAGGTCAGGCATGCGCTATAGATGGTCGAATTTTACGTGTCAGTAAAGAAGACATCAATGAGCTTCTCACCATGATTAATGGACCTCATCACGACCTCAGTGCTGCACTACCTACTTCACCATCGAACGATGCAACTCAGTCCGCGTCAATCGACCCCGATCCTATACCAGAACTGGATGAGACAAACATCAGCTTTATGAAACCAGTCGAGTTTGGGATTTATAGAGACCGTGAGGGCCATGCACAAGCCATAGATGGACGACTTCTCCACTTAAGCAAAGAGGAAGTAGCAGATGCAATCATTGCAGACAACAATTCAGGATTCATATTTGGACAGAAGCAGAGACGCCCACCATCGATTGACGCACACCACACCGCGTCGATCGAACATGCCGATCAGAACATAATACTGTGTATGACAATAGATATTCACTTAGGTGATGGCTACATAGAGCATGGATACAGAGGCTATAGAAACGGGTAGAGGATCTTTCACTACGAGATGAAAGATGAGTATGGTATCTACAAAGATGAGACAGGCAAAGCTAGAGCCATGGATGGAGAGGTTGTGGATCTAAGCAAGGATGATATCAGAGAAGTTCTGGAAAGAGCAAATCTATATGAGAGGAGCTTCATACATTTACCAGAGGATGCATAGTACATGGGTACATCCGGACCGCAAGAGGAGATCTACACTAGGACAGACATTAACCACATGATCCAGGACTTATACAGAGCTCAGGAGATGTGTCAGGAAGATCTCAACAAAATGATTGATAATGTTTACTATCCCATAGACAGATGCCTTACCGACTTGACAGTACGCATGGTTACTTTGGAGAAATATTTTGATGATGTTCAGAAACAGCATGCAGCTAGACTTGCAGAATCGACATCGATCGACGGTAAGGACTCGCCATCGGTCGACGCCAATGTAGATAGACAGAGAATCACGCCTGGAACACTTTTGGAGGATAGACTAACGGAGATTACTTTTTCCCAAAGCATATTGCGAGATGTCGTATACCATCAGCTGGAAGATAAATCTCAGTACACCTCAGCTAGATTCCATATGCTTCAGTGCACTATTGAAAGTCTACAAAGAAGAATGCATTCAATGGAGGTTGCAAGAGAGGTTATCAAAAATGAGAAAACAAGAGCAGATGAGGCAGTAAAAGGTTTCATTGGTACTTGGTTTCAGAAGAGCAACGAAGAAGTTGACACTTGCTTCCCAAGTGTTACTCCACCTCAATATTATTCCAACAGCTCAAACGTCGAGCTTAAGACTATAAACAAGCGCTGAGTGGGAGGCAACCCTCTGTTTAGTAAGTTATTATCTAGTTTTTGATTTTCTTAGTACTTATTTCGAGTTTTATTTATTTTGGCAGAAAATTCGACCACGCCATCGATCGACGCATCAGTACTGAACACAATCGAGGATGGATCGCGACCATCGATCAACCCCATTCAGTTTGCATCTATCGACGGTGCTCACAGAGGCTGGTATCAACATTTTTTCTCTATCTATTTACTTAGGATTTATTTTTCTTAACCCCACTGGATGGGGTTACACTGGGGACAGTGTAATTTAAGTCTGGGGGAGATTCGCTAATTCTATTTATTTGTTTTGAGTTTTTATGCTATATCTATATAAGTTTTTATTGAGTCAAGATGGGGACTATGATCTAGAAACCTATTTTACTAACCGAGCAATAAGCACCATTTTTAGAAAAGTTGTTTGCAGAGATTACTAGAGATACCAAAGTGGATCATCCTGCCACTATATCTCAATTGCTTAGAAAGTTTCAAGGAACCAATGCTGACCTCCAACCTAATACTGACTACTTTTGACTGCTTTGGGGCTTGGCATACATTGGATCGGATTCCTCCTTCAGGTCTGAAAGGTAAAAAGTCTTTGCACTTTTGGAATATTTCTCTCCTCTCTCTGGCATCCATAATATAAAAGATTGAGATGATTTCCTGAGATGCAGAGGGGTAGGTAAATTACATGCGACCCCATTATTCTAATTAAAAGGAATGATCACACATCGTTGAAAGCGAGGGGTAGGTAAATTACCAATGACCCCATTATTCGCCTACACTTTTTCAAAAGAAAAAATATAAATTGAAAAAAAGAAAAGAAAAAGAAAAGGATTCAGAGGAGAGAGGATAAAGAGAATAGAAACTAAAATAAGACTTCATGTGCAATCAGATACTTGTTGGGGTAAGAGTCCATGTGTCCTTTGATTGATACTTCCAAGGTAAAGCCTGCACTTTGTTTTATGCAAGAAATGAGGTTGGCTAGGTAACGTCAGATGATTATTTGTTAAGCTGAAGATAGAATGGATTTGGTTGCTATACTAGGATATTGTATAAAAATTTCTATGTATCTGACTTGATAAGATGTGGTTGCAAAGTAAGGTGATAGTTATATCTAGTTAGTATGTGAGTCCCTGCTTTTCAAACCTCTTTCACAGACTATGTTTGCTTGAGGACAAGCAAAAAGATAAGTCTAGGGAAGTTGATATACCCTATATATTTCCAGGTTAGACAATGTTTTAGGTTCTATTTGGAGTCTATTATGTGTGGCTTTACAGGTTCAGGAGCACTTTGGAGCTAAATGGAGAAACTTGGAGTTTTTGGAGTCTTTTGAAGATAGCATCTGTAGCTGAGATCGATCGACGTTCATACCATGGCGTCGACCGACCGAGAGAGATGATGGACGATCGACGGTGCATCATTGCCGTCGATCAACGACTTTTTCACAAATCACAGCCGACTTTAAAGCACAAGTTAGAAGACAAATTACAAGACTACCCCTGACGAGTTTAGACCTAATTCCTAGAGTTTTATAATTACGCATGTGTTATGCAACAGAAACAACAACCAATTTATTTGTACACAAGTTTTAGAGTTTTTAGTTTTGAGTATCATTGAGGAAGAAGATACTTTTGCGTTGGAACCCAAAGTTATACTTTATAATATCTATGCATTTTATATTTATGATGATTGCTTGTTCTTCAGTTATGTCTGAGTAGTTTTCTATTAGATTTGGGTTGCATAATAGTGCATATAAACATATAATAGACTTGTTACCTACTCATGCAGGAAATAAAGAAGTTAAGTCCACGTGTCCTTTGATCGATACTCCCAGGATAAAGCCTACACCTTATACTATATAATCAAATGAGGTTAGCGGAGGAATTGACAGATAGCCTCGGGTAAGTTGTGGTAGGGAGAAATTGATAGGCTAGGTGAATTACATGAGATGCTCGTGATGTGGTTGCAACAAGAATTGTGGAACAATGTTCGAAGGAGCTGATAAGTCTTTATGTTTTCAAACCTTCTACATATACATTCTATGTTTTCCTTGAGGGCAAGCAAAAGATAAGTCTGGGGAGTTGATATATCATGGATTTTACCTATATTTACCTATATTATATGAAGTGTTTTAAAGTCTTTTATATATACTTAGTACACTTTTAGAGTATTTATAGTATCAGGTATTCATTGAAGTTAAATGGAGAAACTTGGATTTGTTGGAGCATTTTGAAGATTACATCCGTAGCTGAGATCGATTGACGTGGACATCATGGCGTCGACCTACCGTGAGAGAAAAGATGGACGATCGACGGTGCATCATTGTCGTCGATCGACAACTTATTCATATATCACAGCCGACTTTAAAGCCCAAGTTAGAAGACAAATTACAAGACTACCCCTAACGAGTTTAGACCTAATTCCTAGGGTTTTATATTTATACCTATATTATGCAAGAGAAGGGGCAGCGAATCTTGAGCCGATTTTGAGAGTTACTTTTCTTACAAGATTTAGGGTTCGAGAGAGTTGTTCTACAAAGATTTTTGAGTTGGATACCTTGTACCTACTGGAGAAAGAGATCTGAACTTCATTACAGAGAAGATCTTGAACTCCTTATCTTTTATTTCAGTTTATTATATGCATGCTATTCAGACCATGATTATGTTTTCTATTATTATGTCTGAGTAGTTCCTTGTTAGATTTAGGGTTTTTCAAAGGAAGTAATGTTTGGCTGAATTCATATTTGTTAGGGTAATCATCTTGGTTCTTTTGGAAAGATGAGCTTAATGCTAAATTGAACTTGATCACTTCAATCTTAGATCTATAGGATTTATAGGGCATGTGAGAACTTGGCTGTATTCCTGAAAATATCTTAAGTAATCTAAATAACTAACAACAAATGATAGTTGAGTTAGAACAATTTAGAGAACAATTCGACCCGCCGATTATTGAACAAACCATCGATCGACGCCCCTTTGTGTGTGACGATCGACTGAGGTTTGAAGTTCAAGAAAGGTATTAAATTAAAACCTTTGGCATCTTTGAATTTACCTAACAACTTTCATGAGAATTGTCCCAAGTCTAATTCCTTAAAATCAATCCAAAGAAACCTTTTATTTTGCTTTTTATTCTATTTACCAATTTGATTTATCTAGCTTTAACTTCTATAATAATAAATCTATTGAGCAATCCTAGAGTCCTTGTGGATTCGATCCCTAAGTACTACACTTGATCTCTCCAAGAGTATTATTAGATTGTGTGTTAGAACATTAGGATTAATTTGATAAGAGATTTAAGTAGAATAATTACACACCTGTCAGATGACATATACCATCAGTTGGAAGATCAATCTCAGTACACCTCAGTTAGATTCCATATGCTTCAGCACACTATTGAAAATCTACAAGGAAGAATGCATTCCATGGAGGTAGCAAGAGAGGGTGTCAAGAATGACAAAACAAGAGCAGATGAGGCAGTAAAAGGTTTCATTGGTACTTGGTTTCAGAAGAGCAAAGAAGAAGTTGACACTTGCTTCCCAAGTGTTACTCCACCTCCATATTAGTCAAACAGCTCAAACGTCGAGGTTAAGGCTATAAACAAGCGATGAGTAGGAGGCAACCCACTGTTTAGTAAGTTATTATCTAGTTTTTAATTTTATTAGTACTTATTTTGGAGTTTTATTTATTTTGGCAGAAAATTCGACCACGCCATCGATCGACTAGAAAAAAGTACCGAACACGATCGACGATGGATCGCTACTGTACTCACAGAGGCTGGTATCGACATTTTTTTCCTTATCTATTTACTTAGGATTTATTTTTCTTAACCCAACCGGACAGGATTACACTGGGAATAGTGTAATTTAAGTCTGGGGGAGGTTCGCTAATACTATTTATTTGTTTTGAGTTTTTATGCTATATCTATATAAGTTTTTAAAAGTTTTTATTGAGTCAAGAGGGGGACTATGATCTAGAAACCTATTTTACTAACCAAGCTATAAGCACCATTCTTAGCAAAGTTTTTTTCAGAGTTTAGTAGAGATACCGAAGTGGATCATCGTGCCACTATATCTCTCTTGCTTAGAAAGTTTGAAGAAACCGATGCTGACCTCCAACCTAATACTGACCATTTTTGCTTGCTTTGTGGCTTGGCATACATTTGATCGGATTCCTCCTTCAGGACTGAAAAGTAAAAAGTCTTGCACTCTTGGAATCTTTCTCTCCTCTCTCTGGCATCCGTAATATAAAAGACTAAGTTTGAAGAAACCGATGCTGACCTCCAACCTAATACTGACCATTTTTGCTTGGTTTGTGGCTTGGCATACGTTTAGTGTCATCATGAGAGTTCTTCTCAAATTTACTAGAAAAAATGTTGGTCCATATAAACATATAATATACTTTTTATTAAGCTAAGCATAAAATTATTATTAATGCTATTCATTATTTATTTAAATAAAATGTACGGAGTTATCTAATATGGTTATAATATATATATATATATATATATATATATATATATATATATGAAAATTAATTTTTGAATAAGAAAGATTTGATAAGGTTGCATTTGCTCATGAATAACTCTCAATACAAATGAAGATCAGAAGTTAAAGGATCCAGATATTCCGATCTCTTCAGGTAAATAGAGCTTCATTATTTTACTTATTCGATATATAATAGATTCGTTGCTTGATTAATCACTAAATAAAATTCGAAATATATATACCTTTTGACCATTTCAGTGAAATTTTGGATCTTATGCTGTCTTCTGTTCAATTTTTTTTCTGGATCTACAAAAAGAAAAAAAGAGTTCAGGTGAAACATGTGTCTATCACCGCTGAAGCACATGTATGTATCCTGTCACTAAATTTTGCTTGACTTCACAATACCAATTTCTAACTCTTGTTCTGTTTTTCGAAATGACTTGTATATAGAAATAAGATATTTTGATGATTTCTGGGTGTCTGAGAGAATACTGCAATGATAAAAGTATTGTTTCATAGGTAATTATTGAGCATAATATTTCCACTTTCTTTTAAAGGATTAGGTTTCTTAACAAAACAAATCTGCTGTTTTTGGCAGAGGAAGGGGAATACAAAGCTATGTTCTTCTGCATCAACTCTATTTTGGAACTCAACCAGTTCACATTATTGTTGAGGGGGTCGTATAATTCGGTGATCTTGGCGGTTAGGTACCCTTCTTCCCAATGATCAGTTTTTCCCTCCAGCATGTTAACTTCAGCATGGTTGGTTTGTGGCTGTTGATGTGTGTTGATCAACGCGTCAAGGCCTGCGTCAATCGATGCGGCGGCTTCTTCTCTATTTGCACGTTGTGCTCGCAACTTGGCCAGTTCTCCTTATATCTCATCCAATCTAGAGTTCAGCCAATCTACATGTGTATCCAAGGGGTAGTAGATATTTTCGATTCTCTCGTGCATATCTTCTACAATCTTCTCATGAGATCCACAAATCCCATATACAATCGCATCTATCTCATCCTTTGTGTAGATCTCTGGTATAAGTTGGGTTCTTGTGAACGATGCTTCGTGTTCAGGAAGACATATGTAGTTGTGCTCTCCCATGGATGCCCTTGTCAAAAGGCTTCTAATATCATCCTTTTGAGATATGGATGATATCACCGTTGATTCCTCTGGCATACCCGAACTCATCTCTGTATATGCCATACTCGTCTTTCTTCTCCCAGTGGAGCCCTTTTCTTTGGTGACGGGTGAGGTTGTGTACAGCACGTGATTGTCGGTCGACGCCTGGTGGGGCATATCGATCATCGGGTAGGTCTTACCATCGATCGATGTCTTCGTTCCTCTGTCGTTTGACGGCTGCTGGGATCGGCTGCTAGGTCGAGTGGTCATCTGAAGATTGGCTGCTATGTCTTCTCTGGATGCTTGGATAAACCTTCCCCATCCGAATGGCTTGCGTAACGATGAACCTTATGGCCTTCACGCTTGTAAAAAACACACGACAAACAGCATCCAATGCTCTCGAAGTGAGGTTAAAGATAAAAGCAGAAAGGAATAATAGAAAATAAGTGATATGTTTAGAAGAAGAGAAAGGTGCGGCATAGTTTTGCAGTTGAGTAGTAGAGAGGTGTAAACAATATAGTAAATGTGTTTTGCAAAATCCCGAAATGGAAATCGAGAAGAATGATTCTGTTATAGTTAAGATCGCGAGTATGTCCGTATCCCTATGTTGTCATAGTGTTAGTAAATGTACTACACAACGACCAAAATCGTGCAGTATTATATGTGGGGGACACTGTAATTAGTTGGTGAGGAGGTGGAGTGTGAAAATGGATGAGGGCAATGTGGGAAGGGGCGAGAAAATATGGGTGAAAAAGAAGTAAGGCGAGGGGCAGGTAAAAAAAAGAGAAGATGGTGGGGGAAAGAACATCATGAAAGGGAAAGGGAAAAAGATACTAAAGCATGGAATAGAATCAAATGAAAGAGCCAAGAGTGGTGAAAGGAGGTGGTGAACAGTTAAAGATAGGTATGGGTGTGTGTACGATTAAGAGGAGAGGGCGAGGAAAGGGGAAGGTGGGGCCGCGAAGCCCAGCAAGGCCCAAGAGAAAAAAAAAACGATTAAAGGGTGGCGGGGCCGAGATAAGAACCAGGCCACGACCAAAACAAGAGATGGACTGTCGAGCCATACAGGCCACGAGGGCGCGAGTGCAGAAAACAAGGTGCGGTCACGCCACAGGGGTTCAAACCGGTGACGAAGATAGGGGCGAATGTAACCTGGGAAGAGGGGCAAGGAGAGGAGAGAGAGAGGAGAGAAAAAGAGAAAAGAAGAAAAAAGACAAGAAAAAAGGAAATAAACCGCGCATGACGTCGATGTGGGCGATGGCAAGAGTGCGTTAGAGTAGCGAAAAAAGATGAGAAAAGATGGCGATAGGGAGGTGACCTCAGGACTAAGAAACAGCGAGATAAGCTCATCGATCGCTGTGGAGGCCAATGAATCGATTGACGGCCGAATCAGTAACAGAACGTTGGGTGAGAGAGAGAGGCGGGTTAAAGGCACCACTGCAAATGTTTGAGGTTGGAAATCCACGAGGTTGCACTAGCACTTCCTAGAGTAAAAATCTCTCAACAAATTGAAGGGAAGGATAATTGATAAAACTTACTTTGAATCCTGCTCGATGCTGCTGCCTACGGAGAGTAGGTTAAATATAAAGAGAATATTTTCTGGACATCTGCTTCTGCTTCTTGGTGTGAAAATCAAAACATCTATGGATCAATATCTAGAACAAAAAAAGGTCACCCGACATACCATTGGATTATTATGCCGCTACTCTCTTTGCCTTTTTCGAATTTGGGGAAAATTTTTTAAATCTTTGCTTGAAGAAAGTAAATTCTCCTGTTCCGACCTAAATCATCGTATCGCACCCCCGAAGGGGAACCGCGAAAAAAGGGAGCCAGCAATATGGAAAAAATCGAAAGTTAGAACTGGGATCCGTGGTTGTGCGTTCAAAATATATGAAAAGGGAAAAGGGAGCGGGGGGCGAGAATGCGGAGGGAAAGGAAGCGGAAGATGCAAGAACCACCAGCGCAGGGGGTCAACCGCCGGATGACACACCAGCGCGCAACGCAGAGGGGGCAGCAAAGCGTAGAGTTCGCATCAGTCTTGCATGCTTAAGAGGGCGGATTATGATCTTAAGTCGGGGCGCATACGAAGATTTCTGTGGGATAGAGGTCAAGCGAAATTTCGTCAGTCGCTAAATAGATGTATAGCTGTGTAATGAACGCCTTGATAGCAACTCAGTAATGGACAAAACCAAGTTTAACTGACAATGGCCCATAAAAAAGCGAGCGAAAGGGACGCAGAGTGTTTACCGTGGCTCACTAAAGAGGATGTTCAAAGATGGTGTGTGAAAAAAAGGAAAACTAAAAGAAAGAATGGGGAATAGAAGTACTTAGGCGGAGCACACATACGACATGTCCACACATGGAAGACAGACGAGCACAACATGAAATAGAACATTTTGACGGATAATTAAAAGAGAAAGTAAAGCTATGCCGAAAGATACAACTCACATAAACAACAAAATGGTGGAAATATTAAACAAGTAGGGCCAGGTTATGAACATGATGGTCTTATAAATTTATAGTAAAGAAACCAATAAAACAAAATAGAAATAGATCAGAGATTTGGAGATCATGCACACACAAATATCAAAACAACTATAAACAATCCCACGTAAGGAGGATGTTAAGGAAGAGCTTCTAAGATATAAGAATTAAACATTCTAGACAGGCTTGGCAAATCAATAAAAGCAAAGTAAAATTCGAAGCTGTTATGCGCGAGTGCATCTCACAAAATCGAGAAATGATAATAAGGAAAAAAAATAAAACCTAAAGTTCCAAGTCTGTGTAATCGAGCAAATGAACAAGTGGAATGAGATCTGGTTCGCAAAAGCATGGGAACGTAAAGCCAGGAGAAGAAAGCCAAAAAAGGGGGCACAGATGATGAGACAAAGCGAGACACCGAAAAAAAGCATCGATCGATGCATTCTTCAAAGACAAAGGAACACATAAAAGGCACACATAATACTGACCTGTTTGCGCTAAAAACTAAACAGTACGGCCATAAAGGGGTATTCAAAAACAATCGTACTTGTGGGATTGTTTCTAAAAGGTAATCATAAATCAGCAAAAGAATACGAGGTAGTTCGTTCATAACTATAATTGCAAACTGGTTGTAGTGAACAGTCCATCTCAAATTAATGTGCTCTTAATTAGGTTGCTATATGTCAAGTTAAATCAGTCACCTACAGTCTCTAGTGATGGTAAATCTCCATCAGTAATCTGCAATAAAAGGTACTGCATGGAGGCGTAACAATAAGAAGGGGGGGATTAACAGAGCCACCGGGCATCAAAGTGAACTGCAATCCTAGGATGAATGTAATAATGATACGATCTATAAGATAACTTTGGAGACAATCCTAATATTATTTAGAAATGACAATGTTTTTGAAAAAACCAATCTCTCACAAGATTCCAATTTAGAGGTAATCCCAAAAAACTACCTAAAGACAAATGAAGCAGATGAATTTACGTAACAGACAGTGGGAGAAAAAGCAAGACTCCAAAAAAGTAAAGCGACACAAAATCATAGTCTGAATAATAATTAGGAGTATAAATCACGAATAATGAGAAAACCAATAGGAGTTCACAACTCAATCTCTGAAGGGAAGAAATTGAATCATTCGTCTGCTCAGCGAAACCTTAAGAAAATAATATTAAAGCCGTGAAAACCATAAGAGAGGAGGACAAAAAAAAAAGCGAAACATTGGAAAAAGAGCCTAACAATGGCATTAAAACGTCAACAGTAAAATAGTACGGGTAGGGGGCGGCTCAATAACTCAGTTGCAGCCAGAGGAAAGGCGCTAGGTAGAGGTGTTGTGGTAGAGGAGCTTGGATAGCGAGAGCTTGAAACTGGCCATAGAGGGAAAGTCTGCCTCAAAAATATGTTTCGGGCTTGTTCTTACTGGGGGGTTCCCGTCGATTCGACGCCAAGGTTCGTGTAGAGCGGTGAGGTCGAATCGAAACCGGCTGCTGCAAAATCATATACTACACTCAGGATCAGCCCTCCATACATACTGCCACGGAGGAAGGAAAGGAGCCGAGAGAACTGAAAAGGAACACCATGATATTGTCAATAGTCACGAAGTGCAAACCTCTCAAGTGCATGAGACTGGTAGAATCTAAAACAGTAAGGTAATTTGAACCATTCGGGCATAAAAAAGGGAGGGTGGCAATTGGAAAGCTTAAGACTACAAAACCTGCGGGATCTTTTGTCAAAATGATGAAGCCAAATTTCGGATCAAAGTAAGAGAGAGTAGAAGAGAAGAATGCACTACCCCTCCGAAAAAGGCGGCTTTAGAACACATCTCGAGAGCGAGAAAGTAGGGAACAACAGCGGGCGGCAGCCTTGATGCATGTCCAAGAAAAAAGAGAGCTCCATAGAAATCAATGCCCCGAATTTCCGAGCAAAAAAAGAAACGTATCTGCAGGAGAAAAGAACCCCGTGGAGAATATATCTTCTAAAGGAAACGACAAATAATTAAACCTAGAGGAAAAAAACACCATAAGTTAAAAACTCACTAAAACTAAGCTAAGACTATGCAATATACTTCTAAAATCCTTATAGTTTAAGAACAATAAGATACTGAGCGTAAATAACCAGGAGGCATATGTCCGTTATTCATAAACTATCCACCAAAAACACTGTCATAAGATGTATAAGTACCTATATCTAAGGTGATCCTAGTCGTCGCAAAGAGTGCAGAAACACCGACACAACGAAATCCTAATATCCGTATGAAAGAAGCAATGTTCTTAAAATCGCAGAGCATGTTTTATTAATGGCAAAACATCTCCACAGAATATCTCTAAACCCCAATCTTTATACACCCCTGTAAGTTTTTATAGTTATTCAAGAAGACGTTTCTTAACTTTTAACTAAAAAAACTTAAGAACCGTCTCTTAAATAAGAGACCTAAGAGACGTCTCTTAACGGAAAAATAAAAAAAATAAAAAAATGTGAAATTATAAGTTAAGAACCTCGCTTAAGAGACTTGTGGATAAACATGCCTTAGGTCTTTGGTCCAAATAGTCTAACTACCTTTGTACCAACTTCTTCATTGGATTCGTTCTAGTGGTCAGATTATTATCAACTTCCTTGAGTGTTTCCATCCTTTCACAAGTAATTGGTTTCTTCCTCCTTAAATTATCATATTTAGGAAAGCTCACTCTCCCATTGATATTTCCTTGACTTCCAGGTTAGATATCATATCGGCCCATGATGGCTTTTGAGTTAGTCAAGTATAAATGCATCACCATCCATTTCATTGATTTCTCAGACAATTTTTTGGTCACACGCATCATTGTAATCTTCCTTGACTCTTTTGTAATCAATCTTTTTCGATATCCTCCAATGGATTCGTTTTCACCAAAGTAAATGTTCCACTTTACTCAGGCTCATTGCTTTCCTACTCAAACTCATTGTCATCATAGTCAGATTGAACCGACGACCCCCCACATCTTCCTCCTCTCATGATAAATGGCTGATCGGTGAAAGTGCAACAATGAAGGTGTTATAATAGGAAAGGGTAAAACATAATTCTTTCTAACTATAAAGAGATCTGGATGATTTCCCAACTCCCTTTTACGTCTCATTTTACTTGATAAAAAATTGAAAGAGTTCAATATGAAAATGGAATAACCATGCTCTGATATTACCTTTTGTAACACTCACGATCCGGTCTAAGTCAAGACTTGATCAGCCGTGAAACAATCAAACAATAACATACATGACCAACCACTTAACTCAAACCAAATTAAAGATGCCATAGATGTGTACCTAAACATCTAACTAAGGTTTCCAAAAAAAAATGTAAACACCTCAGTTCAACGTCTAAGCACACATCTACTAGTGTACATAACTCAAAGCTTTTCAAACCGAGATACATTCAATAATTAGTCGTCGCGGACCAATATCAAGTATCATAGAAAACTCAAGAATCACATAAACTCAATTTATTCATACAATATTAGGTTTCACATGTAACCGAAAGATACATATAGGTTTAGGTGGGAGCTCAACACTCAAAAGATTTACATACATACGAAACATCTATTTACATTTGCAAAAGTTAACTCTACATCAGCTTTTCCTAAGCTCCTCCATTCTGAAGGGACACCTAGTGGTTACCTGCAAAACAAGCAGAGTTGTGAGCAACTAATTTTCTCAAAGAGTTCGATTCCCAATACCTTCATAATCATGTAACGCCCGACTGCCCACAGTTAATGGGCCATCCACGCCCGCTCTCTCGGCCTGTGGGCCCCATCTCGTTCCAACGGTCGGTGCGTTAATTTTTTTCAAGGCTCGAAATCATTGTTTACTGACCCTGCATCCACCATCCGACCTTTCCCCGTGTTTTGGCCTCACTCGCACGGTATCGCGAATCACTTCCCGATAGGTCACCCATCCTTTCACTACTCCAGCATAAGCACGCTTAACCCTGGAGTTCTAAACAAATGTGTGACGGAAAAGGTAAGTCAACTTTGGTGACATAGGTAGCCAAATCAATTCTCTTAAGTCTTTCCACATATCACAACTTGGGATGTTACAATTCACCCCCTCTCAAAGAACGCAACGTCCTCGTTGCGCCCCAAGACAGGTCTCAAGACGCCTCTCGGGTCAGAACCGAGATGGCTAACCAGCTCTGATACCACTTGTAACGCCCCGACCGCCCACAGCTAATCGGTCCACCCACGCCCGCTCACTCGGCCCGTGGGCCCCATCCCGTTCCAACGGTCGGTGCGTTAATTTTTTTCAAGGCTCGAAATCATTGTTTACTAACCCTGCAATCACCACCCGACCTTTCCTCGTGTTTTGGCCTCACTCGCATGGTATCACGAATCACTTCCCGATAGGTCACCCATCCTTTCACTACTCCAGCATAAGCACACTTAACCCTGGAGTTCTAGAAGAATGTGTGACGGAAAAGGTAAGTCAACTTTGGTGACATAGGTAGCCAAATCAATTCTCTTAAGCCTTTCCACATATCGCAACTTGGGATGTTACAAATCAATTCCCCAAAAAAACTCAAAATAACAATCATCACACAAGACATCATCAACATTTGCAGTGCCCATGATGCTAATGCATACTCATATATACTATATGCATATACTTTACTTCCACCACATCTACCTCGAGCCCTTTCCCTCATTTGACATTGCCCATCCCATTTAATCCAACACACCCCAACAGATCATAGTCACAAAGGAAAAATGACCAATGGTCCACACATATCTGGTTGCCTCTAAAACCAGCATGCCCGGACCGCGCATCATCATACGTGGCACGATCCCTAGGCTGCAATCTTGTTCTTCAGTGCTTTCATACCAAGGGGTTTTAAAATGACCACAACAACACTTTCCGCCCACCCCCACATAATGCATAGTAATATTATTATCTAGTATCAAATGATAATACTCATGCATATCATAATCATTCAACAAACTTATGATCAAGGCCTAATGACCAACACACAATCATTCATATCAATCACAACAATCAATATCATTCATGATCACTAGTATAAATCAAGGACCATTATTATCACTTATAACCATGACCACCATATCTAATTATAGTAATATTCTCTAGTTTCACATAACAATACTTAAGCATACCATGTTCTTTCACTTAACTAACCACCTAGTCATGCTACCATCAATATAACATTATATCATATCATGAAAATCAATAAAACATAACCATAAACATCACAATATCTCATACTTGCTTTGCAGTAAAACAACAAGAATAACCAAAACTCACATTGGCTTTTAGTAATGAGATAAAGACACTTTGTGGGTCACGTCGGGTTTAAACAAAACATGGGTTCTAGGATGGATCAACAATAATTAGGAAACACTAACCTCAGAATTTGATTCAGGAGGGAAAACTAAGTCGGAAAGGAAAGCTAAAAACAACATGAAGTCTAAGCTGCTCGGGAATTCCTCTCCGAAGATTTTTATAGCAAGCTAGAAGTCTAACTATTTTTTTTTTATTGGATTCGTGTTTGAGCTCTGGTTTCATAATGAGACAGAGATCCCTATTTATACAAAAAGACAAGGTCGGTCTGACTCACTTCATCAACCACCAATCCACCTTATAAAGTGACAAATGTTGACACTCGAAATTCGCGTCATCGAAAGCATTTGAAGCAAGCAGCTTACAAAGCTGGCGAAACAGGACACGAGGTGGTATGGCTTGCAAGCATTTGAATTATACATGTAGGTAAAGCAGGTAGGCAAGTAGGTTAAGAAGGACAAGCTACTGAAGCAAGACAATCACCAACCAGCTCAACCTTGCATAATTAACCGGTAAACCAAAACATCTAACTACAAGTTCTGATCAACCCAAAAAGAATTACCACTTACAATCCTTAACTTCTACATCTCATTGCATCCCAGGAGTCTCATTATGATGCTCACATTCGGCCTGAACCAAGTCCAATGGTATTTTCTTAAGCAGTTCCCTGAAATACGCTCCAAACAGCTTATCTAGGATTTTTCACAAACGAACTCTCTTTCCTTTTGCTCCAAACTCACTTATCATGGCTACATTAGCTTCTTCAATCCTAATGAATCCTTTCCAAATCCATAAATCTTAGTTGAACTTAATAGGTCATTCCTATCCTTTTGAAATGGATCGAACGCTATGATAGTCCATCAAAAATTCTTTCATTTTTTTCTCTCATCCTGGCTTATACTTACGTTTCATGAAGGTTTTCAAAAAAATAGAAATCAAGGAAAACAGATCTAGATGCACTCTGACCATTCTCGGGTGCTTGGTCTCTTTAATGGCAAACTGAGCAACTCGCGTCGATCGCATATGATTCTTATCAACAACACCATCATGCTTAGTCCATATTAACTTTATTTTAGCCATTTATAACCTTCATGTACTCACTAAAGCTTGCGATTTCTTTCGGAGTTTATTGACTATTACTTGTTAAACCAGTCTTCTCGTGGCCACGTGTAAGTTCTTCGTACGGATCATTACAATGCTGACAAAAATGAACATAGAACAAAAACCCAACCAAATCATTGTTTATGGAACAGTTATGAATTAAACAAAAAGCAATCATTGTTAATGGGACAATTAAAGAATCTTATGTTGCTCGACTTCAATGTGTATCATCACCATCATGACAAAATGCTAGAGAATTGGTGAAGACACAGTGATAATTTCATCTTCACCTCGTTCTTACCAATATTTTTCCGTACAAAAATCCTTCCGAGTTCACAGTATATGGTATTCTTAAAGCTTTCCAATCACTAAGTAAGAAAAATTTAACGTAACATGAGATGGACATCTTAGAGATAACCTTGTTTTTGTTTTTACTTTATTTCGTCTGTCGTCTCTGCAGACGTATTCATCGTCATCGAGCGAGATCTACGGTCTATTGACGATGGCAGAGACTTCACCAAGCGGAGGCTTTCAAAGAACAAATCGACGGGATTGTCTTCAACATCGTTGTGACCAAGGATTGAACAATTTCCCATCACTGCATTTTACATGGGTATTCTTCTTTTTTCATTGTGAATTAATACCATAATATCAATTTTGATTTTCCAATGTACATATTTGAGGAAATATCAAATTTGTAGGATCATTTCAGGTTTGGAGCTTGTGTGGTTTATTGAACAAATCATGTTTTAGTTTTGTTTATAGTTTTTTTTTAATATGGTTAAATGTTTGTTTAGAAAATAGTGAACTAATTATAACCAACAATTATGGGTTTTGGGATTTCGAATTTTATTGATGAGAGATATCTACCCTTTTTTGTTGGATGTGCATATTCATTTAACTTATGAAGCATTCATTTAATTAAACTTTACCAATATATGTGCTTTCGTGTAATGAATTTCTTTTATAGAAGAAAAAAAACAGAATTATCTTTATAGAAGATTCGCTCATAAATACGCTAAGTGGCAACTTGCAACTATCATATCTTTTATTTCATCACGGATTCTTTGACCGAACATTGACTATATTTACTAATATTTTTTGGGTTCCTTCTACTATGGATCATGACCAAATGTAATCAATTTAGTTTTGGTTGTTCTCACTTCTCACTCCAACTTATACTATTGTATCTAACTAGAGTGGAGCAGTTAGTCAGCGAAGCTAATTAGGTTTAATCAAAATTCATTCTATAATATATGCTGCTTAAATGCAAGTAAAAGAGTCCAATTAAGACATTTGTCACTAGACAATTAAGCTCAATTGAGAAAAGGTTATTTCATTCTCATACTTCGTAGAAAAAAATATCTGCATAGTGCATAAAATACAAAATTTGATAGAAAATATGGTTAGTTGTCCAAACCCAGAGACGGCCGTAGACGGAAATAGGGGAAGCTTGAGCTTCCAGCCTTCATTGTTAAAGAGTAAATATTTTCTATATAAATTAAAAAGTATTGTTTTGTTAAGAAATAAATATTTATATGTCCTTTATATATAAACTAAGAGTTTTGATGTTTATGTATAGATATAATAATATTTTAACTAAATAATTTATTAGTTTAGAAAAAGTAAAACTATGTTATATTTGTAGTTTTTTTAATTCGAGTTTAGTTTAAATTTTACTTTGATTTTATTTAAATATATTTAAAGTTCAATAAAATAATTTAAATTTTCTAATAATATATTATTTTAAAGAATATTTATTTTAAGTATGTATATTCTTAAGTATATGAGTTAATGTTGATAAAAATATGCAATAAGATAAAATAAATATATAAACTGAAACATAGATGTAATACTTTCAGTTATTGTTATAAACTAAACATATATGTATATATATATTATATAAATTGATGTAGAACTTTTCTTATATTTTAGTTTTTTTACATCAAAAGGTCACTTTATTATTCAGACTTGAGGTGATCTAGGTAAATAGAACGGAATAGAATAACCAACAAAACAAACATTTTTATGAAACGAGCGAGCATGTCAGCTAAGAAATCTGCAATTTCATTTTGTTTCGAGGAATATAGTATATTTTAAAATTTTCAAATCTTTCCTTCAGTGCTTGTATTTCCTCCAACTTTGTCGAGAAATTTGTCATCGCAATCATATCTTTGCAGTCTGTCCCAAAATTGTTGACATGAAGATTGATTCATCATGCTTTCCATTGTCCAATTTATCACTTCCAGCTCCATATGCAATGTGGATTTTCTTCGTCTTTGTTTTTTCATGCCCATTAGTTTTGTATGTCCAGTGTTGTCTAGCCACATTCACCCACATCCACAAAAGATCTAGGTAGAGATCCAAGAACCATCAACTAGACATATGTTCTCTAAGCGTAAGACTTGAGCTGATGCTACTGATGTTTGGATCAAATCCAGACTTGGTTCAATTGTCGTGAACCATGCGTGGAATTATTTTTATGCATATCTTATCAGCTCAAGCGGGTTTTTATCAATTCCTGTAAATAAATTATCATTCCATACTTTCTAAAGATACAAAATTATTCATGGATAAAGGCCTATGTCCATTTTCGGGTCTTCAATACTATTCTTTCAGCAGAAAATGTAATCCATGTTAATGTAGATGCTGGAGACAGGAAGATATTTGGATGAGACGGTATAGTTGCTATAGCCCACACATGTAGTGCTGGAGGACATTCAAATATAGCATGAGTGTCAGATTCATCATGTTCCCCACATCTCGAACAAATGTTATCACATCTCATATGGCGACGATTGAAGTTCCTTGTGACAGAATCATGTCCTCTTATTAATTTCAATATAACATGACGAATGTTTTGTGGAGCATTTATCTTTCAAGCAAAGGCTTATAGTTTTATGATGCTTGGTTCTGTGTAACCAAAGCTTTCTTCAGTTCTGTGTATATGTTTGGCCACCAATATCCTGACTTAACTATATACATAGACCACTCTTAGTAAAACTCCAGCAGTAAGTACCACGATGTAAGGATCGTCTTATGGTCAGGCTTTTGATCAAAGGTATATCTTCTCGTGCGACAAATTTCTCAAGCATCGTAACATCCCATACCTTTAATTCTTGATTGATTAAGTCACTAAATGTCATCATGGGATGTACCACGTGGACATTTGGCCTAGCTAGCCTTGAAGGTGAAGTCGGGATCCATGGATCATCTCATGCTCTTACATCATATCTTGAATGAATATTATGTCAAATACCTAGTAGCAGGAGGTCTCGCTGCAGCTAAACTAGTCCATATGTATGAAGGGGTATCTATATCTGAAGCTCGCACGACGAACTTAGTCTATAGTACTTTTTGCGCAGAACTCGGGCCACCAAAGATCAGAAATTGTACTAGTCTCCACAACTGCTTTGCTAGTAATGCTAAGTTGAACTCATGAATCATCCTGAGGCTAATTCCTCATTCCTTTCTCGATAAACATATATTTCTCATTTAGCCAATGAATTCCTCTCTTAGGGAGTACATGTCACCGTAAAAATTCAAAAATCTCTTTTAAAAGTAAGATCTCCTATATTGATTATATCTAACTTGAGAATGTTTTAGGTTATGATTTTATTTCAAAAGAAATCGTTATTTTTAATTCCTGGAAGTATTTTCAATTGGCAAATTAATACTCAATTATTATATGCGCATAATTATTCTTCTACTAATTATTGACTGCGCAAAAGTATGATTAGACTGTTAAAAAATTTGATGGAACCGCTGTCTTTCTCTTAAGCATTTAACATTTGACTATTTCAGATCCTACTTTTGCTCAGTCAACTATTAGTTAGGGAATAATTCTGCACAAGTAATAATTGGAAAATAAAAAGCCCATTTTCCCATTTTTAAGGTTACAATTTCCAAAGGTATATGAAAAAATCATAAGATCTAGGGAAAGTTGTAGCATGCGTGGGAAAGAAGACGGTGGAGCACCGAGGCTCACACTCTAATGAACACGGGTCGCCATCTACCAATTCCTTTGCATCTTCATCACCACTGGCATGTCCAAACTAGTATGCCGATATTATCATTCTAGTCTATGTGGATGATATTATCATCACTGGCAATAATAAGGAAGGTATACTCTCAACCAAAGCTTTTCTTAAATCCGCATTTGATATAAATGATTTGGGAGAGTTGGAGTACATCCTATGAACTGAAATATGCCGCTCTAAAGATGGGTTTTTTCTTATCCCAAAGGAAGTACACACTTGATCTTTTACATTAGGCAGGAAACCTTGGAGCAAGACATGCCAAAACTCCATTGGAAGAAGGCTACAAGGTATTGCGAGAGGGGGAGTTTGAAGATACTCCTTTTGAAGATATTAAGAAGTACAGGAGAATGGTTGGGAAGCTTATATATCTGACCATCACTCGCCCAAATATATGTTTTGATGTGAACCAAGTCAGTCAACATATGCAAGGACCTAAATTTCATAACTGGAACATGGTGTAGAGGATCTTGAGATACTTGAGAGAAGCTCCTGGTCAAGGTGTATGGATGGCTTGTAATAGAAGAACTGAAGTGGTAGGATATTGTAATGTTGACTGGGCTGGAGACAGAGTTGATAGGAGACCAACAACTGGCTATCGCACCTTCATCTAACCAGTCAGATATTGTGATGTTGATTGGGCTAGAGACAGAGTTGATAGGAGACCAACAACTGGCTATTGCACCTTCATTGGAGAAAATTTGGTTACATGGAAAAGTAAGAAACAGAAGGTGATATCTTGTTCAAGTGATGAAGCAAAATACATGTCTATGAGGAAGCTAACAAGTGAATTTATCTTGATCAAGGGATTGCTAAAGACTTGGGTATAGAGATCACCTAACCCATGAAAATGCATTGTGGTAACCAGTCAGATATTCACATTGCATCTAACTCAGTGTTCCATGCGATGACCAAACATATAGAGGTTGATTCTCACAAGGTGAGACAAGCAGTGGAGAAACAAGTAATACTTCCATGTTACACTAAAAGTGGAGATCAACTGGTCAACATATTCACCAAGGCAGCCATCATCAAAGTTTGTGAGTTCATTCATACTAAGCTTAGACTCATAGACCTCACTTGTCACTAGTCTCATTTCCATGAAGTGTTTTACTCTTTTCTTTGGCTTGATTTTTATCCAAGTGGTTTTTTCCAAGTTAAGCCAAGTTGTTTTGTTCTAGTGCATTTCTTTATTGTTTCTTTTCTCCCTATAAATGGAGTGTTCCTATAACCTAATAAAAAAAGGAAAATGTTTTTTCAACTTATCTATTCTTGGTCTCGAAATCTCTATCTCTCTTTCTCGGTTTCTACATTCTCTCTTGTTCTTCATACTGTTTTTCTTACTTTCTACTCAAACCAGTCCTTAAATCTTTTTATTCTAATACTATGTATCAAAGCAAGTGGAAACATTATGAAAAGGGCCAAGAACAGAAAAAAAAAATAGTACGTATATTATATAACATTCAAAAATTCATGAAAAAAAACACAAGTAGATAGAGTCGTAAGTTAAGACATAAATAAAAACAAAATAGAATGATTTTGACCAAGACCGATTTACTTCGGGTGATAATCTATATATGGTAACATCAGTTCCAGGACATAAATGAGGCAGCCGTGGCGTCATCAACAAACGGATATTCTATCTCCGTCCCCGGCGAGAAGTACTGAACTCTTTGTGTGTTCTGATGAGCCCACGACGGAGACGACGATGCATAGTGATGACTGTAATAGTTTCCATCTGCCGGAATTTCTGCCGCCGATGAACCACCGGAGGTTATTGAGTTTCTGGCGGTTGCACGCCTCTCTTCTTTCTTGAATCGGATTCCACACGCATTGCATAACGACTGCGCCATATTAACCATTTGTTACATTATGCATTGCTTATTTAATTTATATAGTCATATCAGATATAGATATGTCATCAGTAGATTAACATTTTAAATGATAGCTTACATCTTTGTAATACTAACAAATTATTTCTTTAAAAAAATACTAACAAATTATTTTAGCTTTAAACTAAACACAACCTAGCAACTTAAAATAAATTAAAACAAACGATTGATAAAAAGGAATTATAAACCATCCATACTTTTTTATGATGTGATAAACAATGATTAAAGTCTTCTACTTTTCTTTTCGCAGAATATACAAGAGAGTTTTGCTTGCAGTAGTTTTGAATAACCAAAATAACACTTTTGCTTTTATCACAATATAGATACTTTATTATTAAATTACCTTGGGTCCTTTTGGTCCGTTTCTCCATAGAGGAGTAGAAGTTGTGTCGCAGCTAGCACAACGGCGAGGTAGGTTGTGATCACCACCACCCTTCTTGTACGAAGTTGTTTTAGCGTTACCTCCGTTGTAGAAGTAATCGTTGTTAGAACTAGCGGAAGAAAATCTGTCGAGGCGAGTGGATGGTGTTCCAAGTGAGAGAGTGCAATCAACAGAGGTTGATGAAGAGAGATTGTTATAATGATCATAATCTTGATTGTTTTGGTCGTCATTTTCCAAGGAAAAAAACATGGAGAAATTAGGGTTTGTTTGGTATCCCATCATGAAACGTAGGTTTAGAGTGAGAGAGAGAAAAAAATGAATGAGAGATGTTAGAGATGTGTGTGTTGTTTTTTGGTTGCTTTGTGAGTAAGTTATAATGTACAAAACGAGACATGGCTACATATATATAGAGACCCATTGGAAACTTAGCGACAAAAGGGATTGGTATGATCGAATCTATTGTTGTGAAGATTACATATTTGTTACTTTATCTAAAGAAAGCAACACTTCCACAATGGATATTCTCAAGGGCTTTAATTAACTCAGTAATTTTCTAATAGAGTTCTTTGCCTTTTTGGGTACGGAAAACAAATTATTCTTAACTCTGTTTTCCAGGCGGCCAATATGCTACAGTAATACTCTCAACCGATGAATAAATATGGTTAAGTAGTGGAGCACCACTTTTTTTTTTTCAGTTCTTATATTCAAAACTAGATACATGTTTTGTATAACACTCTCATTTGTGGGCTACAAACTGTGAAGTTTTAATTTATCATCAACTTCTAACTAAAAACCAATTAAATGAAGAAATTATTCTTTGTATTATATATTTGAATATCGATGCTGGTTTTCTTTCATTAACACTCCATTTACGTTTATAAATGAACATTTGAAACGTGGAAAACCTAAGTAGGATTTTCTTTAGAGAAATACCTTAAGATAGTTTAAAAAAAATGTCACAAAAATAGCACTAAAAGAAAAATAACCAAAATAAGTTTTATAAATGGTGTAAATATATATTTATATCCTTAGATTTAACTAATCTAAACTTAGAGTTTAGAATTATGAGGTGAGGTAGGTTTAAAATTAAAAAAAAAAAATTCAAAACAAAAATGACTATTCGGTAATTTTAGGGTTATTTTAGTGACAAAAACTAAAAAATGGCTATATGAGTGAATTGTTATTGTCATTAACACAAACACATTATTTTTAAATACATATCAAAATAATTTAAAAAAAAAAACAAATTAGGTCAGTTTAAGATTTATCCAATACCTTAGGAAACAAGTTTTACTTGTATATAATACATTATGCGTGTTGTTTCTTTTACATGTTTGTTTTCAAATAAAAGTGACAAAGCAAACTATAAAAGTTTAACATTCTCAAGGAAGATACAGTAGAATTTGAATGACGAAGTTAAAGAATTCTAAATTTAATATTTAATGCCAGTAAATAAGCCGTGAGATGAGAAGTGTAGATCTGTAGTTTTAGTGTCGGGAGGGTTGGTCAAAAGAGGCCCACGTGAATGACAGTGTCACGGTCTTCTAAGGAATTGGTCTCTCTCCGATTACGAAGCCCCTTTCACTCATTGCTCTTTTTAATCATCCGACTCAATCTTTTCGCGGACATCTAAACCAATGAAAGAGTTCAAATGGTTGTATTCTTAGAGGAATAAAAATTAGTAGAACTACAATTTTACGATTTTTATTATTTATGTTGAACAAAAACTAGTTGAATTAAACCGTTACTGCAAATTTTGAGATCACCATTTGAGTTGAAAAAAATGTGTACAAAACAACTATCACTAAAGCTGAAAATGTGACAAATTTCGGGGGGAAATATATTATATCCAGTTATGTTCAATTAATTTTACTAATTACAACCATTTGAACTGAAATCTAGCTAATTAGTTCTTATATGAATTTTACAGTTGATCAAAAAAACAAAAAGGTGGAAAACGGTATTGAATTGTAACACAATTTAGTTAATTATAAAATCACATTTAAAAGTTATAAGATTAATTGTTTATTACAATATTTCTTTATCAAATCCATGATTCATTTGTACATAATTTATATCTTAGGGAAATACCATGTATAGTTACACTAATAGTCATTAAATTTATAGAAATCACTGGAAATGTCAAGTGATTTGAAGGCATTTGCATATTTCTTACTCTCTTCCGTTATATTAAGATATATTTAAAAAAAAAATTGCCTCCACTAAGATAATTTTTTATGTTTTTTTATGAAAAATTTTAAACTTCAAAAAAAATAATTGATTTTATTGATTTATTATTGGTTACAATTTATTGAAAATTGAAAATTACAGAAAACAATACGTTTATTATAGTGATTTAATGAGTTTTCTTAATATATGTGAAAACAATAAAAAATCTATCTTTATGAACATACGGAGTATTAAATATTTGTATATTTGATGTATTTAAAATGATTTTAAGAAAATAACCAAGGACCTAATATATATATTTATTAAAAAAAAGTAATTACATGTTATAAGAAAATAGAATTGGAACCATGTTCAAAATCTAGTTGCACATCTTGAAAAATAGCTAACAATATCGAGACTTGTTTGTCGTTTAATAAAAGTGTCATTTTCTACTCTCGGAACTGGAAACTAGAACCAAATACTGAACCTTCTTTAATATAAAGACTATATATGAGCTTTTGTACGTTAGAAATAAGGAGAACTAGTACTGTTAAGCTAGGAATGAAAAAAAAAAGTGTAAAGATAAAGGGAATTGCGAAGTGAAATTCTTGGCAATGATCAAAAGCAACATCTTGTGTTCTTTCTTTGGCTTGGGAGATTCAGTTGATCAGTCAAAGAAGCAAACTCTTAACTCAAAATATATTTTTAAAGCAAAAAAAATCAGAAAGGTACAAAACAACTGGATACACCAAACACTCAATTGCTACTTCTTTTTCTTTATTCTCTTTTCCCTATTTTGGGTTATACTTAGTTCGTTCCTCTCCTAAAGCAGATGATGTTTTTGCCAAGACAAGAATAATTGTTAACATCAACAGGAAGACTAGAAAAATCTTAACTCAAAAGCAAAATGGCTTAGCGTAAGGTGATCTCGTCAATAATTTTTTCTACTGAAATATGGATGTATATGTGACAAAAAAGGGAAAACTCTGTAATATCTTGTAGATTTAACAAAGGTTTGTCGCATAATATTTTCGTCCAATGCTCCTACTTATATTGACTGACATATTACAGACTTGATTAGTGTGAAAATAATATGCTTAAATAAAGATCCAAAGAATATCAAAGATTCAATAGAGCTAAAGAGGCAGGCTTTAAGCGAACAAAGAGAATAAAATCAGAGTTGTGAGTTAGTTATTTGTCTAAGAAAACTGACGGAATATTATGATTTGTGGTATATAGCGAAAGGATTAATGAAACTGATTTGGCTAATTATATCATCAAAATGCGATTATTTTTTTAGATATATATTCAGAGAGAATTTTTAAATTAAGCATACTTGAACTGCAGTAGTAGAAAGATTGGTGCCTATCAAAAATTGATTCGTGACATCGTACGAGCGAGACCAAAACATAGAGACATGTGATGATTGCATGGTCAGTAAACAAAAGTTTAAGCTTTCGAAAACTAATGCACTGCATGTCGCACGGAATGAGATCCACGGACCGAGTGAGCGGGTGTGGGAGACTCATAATCAGTAAGCAGTCGGGTGTATCAAATCAAATTTTTGTGTAGGTTTACACTAACATGGGTGCATAGGGTGCAACGTGGACATTATGTTCTATGAGAGCGGGTAAACTATAACATTTTGGTTTGTGGTATATTGGGAAAGACTTAATAAAACTGATTTAAGTACCTATTTAACCAAAGTGTGTTTATCTTTTTGGCACACATCGAGAGAGAATACTAGAGTTAAACGTGCTTGATCAAAAGTAATTGAAAGATGAGTGACCTATCGAAAAATGATTCTTGATTTCGTGCGAGTGAAGCCAAAACACATGGAAAGATCATGTGGCAATTGTATGATAAGTATTTCAAGCATTCAGAAATTTAACGCACCATGAATTGCATGGAATAGGGTCCATGAGTTGAGTGAGCGAGCGTGCAAGATCCATTAATCGTCAATATAAATGTTTATAATTAATTATTTACATTTTAAAAGCTTTCATAAATAAATATATTTTTGTTACAAATAAGACGGAAAATGAAAATTAAAGCAATGCACAGTTATACCCAATGATCCACAATAGGCTTAAAATAGAGTAACCCAAAGACCAAATATCCTAAAACGGCCCGACAAATGGATTAGGGAACCTTAACCACCAAATCGCTCAGGGAGTAACCACTGTAGATTGACGACCAACACACCACTACGATGCCTCCAAGAACGGCTAAGCAAACCAAAAATCCCAGAAAACCCAAAACTAGAACGAACAAGCGCAAATCACCAACCTGCTGGAACCGAAAGAGAGACCTCGACGAAATACTATGAGTGGAGAAGCTCTTTGGGAAGGGTAAACAAGCAAGAGAGTGAGAAAGCAATGTCAAACTGGTTGTAAACCAACCGCTGTCACAGATCCTTTCAAGACCCATCATGGCCCTCAACGCAACAAGCTTACTCATCAACTATCGACAGTTAAAGAAAAACAAATCCACCTCAAAGATATAAACCACCACACAGGCTCACCATCTCTCCCCTATGCCAAAAGAATTCAGATCTGAGAACAACAAATGGTCACCAACAGAAACAGAGGCTCGAGACCCTTGAGGAAGCACACCAGACCAGTATCTAAACATGCATAAGCTTATAGCAAATGACAACCACATATACTAAGCAGTAGCGGCCCTGAGTACAAGCAAAGAAGCATGTGTTTCCGGTCCTACTTATAATATGAAAAACTTCGGCCTTTTTTAATAAGTTTTTTCAGTAAAATAGTTGGTTTATGGTTAATGTGTTTGTGGTGCTGGTTTCGAATTTAGCCAACTTCCTTTTTCATTTTCATATATAAACGTTTCATTTTTTTTTTGCTTTCGGTCCACAATTGTTTAGGGTCGGGCCTTATACTAAGGAAAAACACTGATTAGGCTTGACCACCACATATTCGGTATTGAAAACTCTACCTCGATGATAAAGAGCTGACCAAAAGAAAACAAGAAAAAATGAGCAGTGAAGCGCCGACGACTAGAAGAACAAAAATGAAAGATACATTGAAAATCACTTGTAGTGATAAGCTAGAGATAAGGATTAGAAAGAGAATAACTAAATAATTTAACCTTCATTTCACTAATTTTTTACATCATTCATCAAAAAACAATAGATTGTCTGAATTATTACTTCCATACATCGTACATGCTTGGAGAAAAAAATATGAGTTTAAGGTAATTTAGTGATCTAATATGTAGTCACCAACACCGATTTTATAAAAAGAGAAAAATCGATCCGTCCTGTATGATACGGTCCTTATCCAACACTCAAACAACAACATAAAGAAAAAAACAAAGAGAATGACAGCCAAATAACCAACAACAAAATAAAGCAAAAGATTATTTAAAAAAAAAACATTCCTCAAAAGGTTCAAGATCCGATTGGGTTTGCCTACCTTTTTTATTTATTATTTTTATTTTTTATCATGGAGTTTGACCGGTTGACTTTCTAGATAACTTACCGTCCACTTTTACTTCTCATGGGTTATATGGAACCCTTAATCTGTCAGGACATTGTCGTTAATGGACCTATCCACTATAGAGTAGGGCCTATTCTTATCATATCACTAATGGGCCTACATTTTATTTTCTAAAAAGCCCATAGGGTTTAAAAAGGCCTACATTTCTTCTCCGCTCTCACTTCCTGATCTCCGTCGTCATCGTCGGTGGAAGAAAACGTCGACGATAGCCCCGCGCGACTAGTAAGAACGTTTCTAGAAGAAGATGGGAACTGTTAAGCATCATTCGAAAAATCAAGAAGAAGGAGAAGGAGATGCGTATACTTATGGTGTATGTATCTTGTGAACTCTTCTCTGAGCTAAAGATACATTTATCTAACTTGATGATTTGGTGATGTGTTTTTATAGTGGACTTGATAACTCTGGGAAGACGACGATTGTTCTGAAAATGAACGGAGAAGACACAAGCGTGATCAGTCCGACTCTTGGATTCAACATCAAAACCATTATTTACCAAAAGTCTGTTCCTTTTTTTCACAAAACTACTTTTAGTTTCAGTTTCTTGGTTGAGGAATATCATCGAACATGTTATGGGCAATGTGTGTATGTAGGTATACGCTGAATATATGGGATGTGGGTGGACAAAAGACTATAAGATCTTACTGGAGGAACTACTTTGAGCAGACTGATGGGTTGGTTTGGGTTGTGGATAGCTCTGATCTCAGGAGGCTTGATGATTGCAAGATGGAGCTTGACAATCTCTTGAAGGAAGAGGTATGAAACTTTGCAATGTGATGCTTGGTTGGTGTTTGTGACATGATACATATACTATTGGTTTTGGTTTTTTAATGGGCAGAGGCTTGCTGGGTCATCTTTGTTGATACTAGCAACAAGCAGGATATTCAAGGTGCTCTTACACCTGAAGAGATTGGCAAAGTAAGGGTTTAATCTTTGTCTTTAAAGGGTTTCTTTCTAGGTTTAAGTGAAGACTGAGGAGTAGTGGTGGTTAAGTAAGATATGTGTTTTATTGTTCAATCTTTGCCTCTCTCTCTCTCTCTCTCTCTTTGCTTTTAAAAGGTGTACTTTACTTACTTAGTTTCAATAAGGATAAGGTGTGAACTGAGATATGTTTGTGTTGTATTTTGTGCTAAACTCAGTTTCTTCTTCTTGCTTGTGCAGGTGTTAAACTTAGAGTCCATGGATAAAAGCAGGCACTGGAAGATCGCGGGTTGCAGCGCATACACAGGTGAAGGTTTGTTGGAAGGATTCGATTGGTTGGTTCAAGACATTGCTTCCAGAATATACATGCTTGACTGATCTTTGTGTTCCTCAACTACCGAAGATTCACTATCCCAGACGCATCACATATCGAACCTGCCCATTTATTACCAATATCTTGATTGTGCTCAAGTGACTTCATGTCTCCATCTTGGCATTTCTTTCAGTCTTATTGTAACAATGATTCTAACAAGCATACATCTAAATTTGAAAGCAAAATCTTCTGATCTTGTTTGATAGAAAGTGATTTAACAACAAAATGATGTTTCATACATCCAAGTAAAACTTATTACTGATTACCAAATTCCAAGTTCATCACCAATGTTCTTCGCAATGTAAAATGGGAAGGAGCATAGAAAAGGAAACAAAAAGATCATTTCGACTTCTTTCCAACCTTCTTCTTGACAACTTCGTCGATGTACATTATACCTTTGCCCTTATAAACTTCAGGAGGTTTGCAACTCCTGACTGTCGCAGCAAACTGATGCACCCTGTCCTTGTCGATCCCGGTGCAGCAAACCACATTGTTCTTAAACAAAAGACCCGAACAGCCGGAGGAACAGCCAGTTCGACTTCGTGACTGTAACCCAGCTTAAGGTACAAGAAACGCCCAGCTTCCTCAGCTCTGGCTTTGTATCCAACTCCAACAATCTTCAAGAACCGAAAGAACTTTGCTTCCATCTTCCCTTCTTCCTACAGAGAATGCTTGCCACAAGAAGTACCTGTCTGAAACAGAGAAAATCTCTGAACTTGTCTTAAAAACCAAAAAGGGTTTCACAGTTAGAAAACAAAAGGGTGCTTAGAATCAAATCTCATATACACACATAAAGGCAGCAACTTTCGTCTCTCTACCACTCAATCACATAAAGAAACAGTACCGAAGCTGACTAAATATGCTGGAAAGAAGTATTACTTCGTTCTATATATATATATATATATAATATATATATTATATATATATATATATATATAAGTATATATCATCACACAAGACGTTTAAACAGCAATGAGCTAACCAGGAAATACGTCGAACACTTTCCGTGCAATATTACGAGAAGAGTACAAATGCAAAACAACCCAATTCACATAAACGAAGTTGGTTCTCCCCAATCAAATCGATATCCATGAACACGCCGAAAATGAGAAAGAAAGAACAAACAATGTCGAGATCATTTGCAAGTAGTTCAACGCAGGTAGAAGATAGGGATAAATCTTTATATAAAAAAGAGTAGATACCTTTCTTGCTTTCGGACCAGTGGGACGGTGCTACTTCTTCGCCGGCGGATCCAGATCACTCTCCAACTCCTCCGGCCTTAAAAAGCTTCTCTTTCGTTTCTTTCAGAAGAATTTAGCCAAGAAAAACGACACGCTGTTTTGTTTGATATCCGAGTGCTTAAGAAGCCCATTGGGCTGCTTTATAAAAAGCCTAAAAGACTTTTAGTATCGATACTTGCTTCCTCGCCTCTCTCTTTATTAAATAGTTAACGTTTTTAAATCGATTAAAACGGCACGCTGTTTTGGTTCACATCGAGTTCTTATGAAGCCCACTGGGCTACTTAATAAAGCCCAAATAGCCTTTTAAGTTGTATTCTAGCTCCCTCGCCGCCCTCCTCTCTAGTTTTTGAAGTTCCAAGCTTTTTTTGACCGGAGAGTCTCTCAGCAATGGCGGATTCGATTTTCAGAAAGCTAAGAGACGGAGGCGAAGAAGGCGAGCTCGCGCCAGCTCTCACCATAGAGGAAGCTGTAGCTTCCCCTTTCGCCCTAGATGTCTCCTGCTATCTCCTAGCGAATCTCTCTTCATCAATCCTGGCTGGAAAATCCAAGTCGGAGTACATCCTCGTAACACTAATCCTCCTAAAAGTCAATCTCTTTTGCTTCATTGATTCTGTAAAATCTTCGTTTCTTTGCGATGCAGGGGTCTCGTGCTGATCACATTCTCTAGGAGCCCTTCCTTCTATTTACAGTTCTTGAAGCAAAAAGGAATCGTTGTATCTTCATCTTCTAAGTGGTGAGTTTGATTTGATATCCTTTTAGGTTTCTTAGATACTCTTTGATTGTACTGATTGGTTTCTGGAATTGAAGGATCCGTGTTTTGGATTGTTACACTGATCCACTAGGATGGATTGATCAGCCTTCCACTGGTGTTACTGAAGGTCCAAGTTTAGTTAAGTTATGCAAGTGTGTTAGTGACTTGAAGAGGCTTTTCTCTTCAATCATTGAATCAGGAAGAGGTATAGTAGTTCCAAGCATCATGTTTTTTCCAATTTAAAGGATGATATGAGGTTAAAGTTGATTCCTTCGCTGTAGAGATGGTTGGAGATGGGAAGGCACGTTTCTCTGTTGCCATTGATTCGGTAAGAAAATTCTCTCTTTGGAGTTTGGACATGAACTTTGGAAATAAGAAGTGATGATTTTTATGATTAATACTCTGAATCAGGTGAATGAGCTGCTAAGACATTCATCCATGCCATTAGTTTCTGGTATTTTAACAGATCTTCGAAGCCACGGTATATTCACATTCTTTGCTACCTGAACCTGAGCACCATTTTATTAGCTTTATTTCCTTCTTAGGCTGAGTTTTGTTGGTGTAGCACAAGTTTCGAGTGTGTTTTGGTCATTAAACACTGACCTTCATCAAGAGAAGGTCACCAATGCGCTTGAATATATATCCACCATGAAAGCCAACTTAGAGCCTTTTTGTCCATCTTCGGATGGGAAAAGGAATGCTTTGGAAAACCTCTTTTTGGTTCATCAGGATTTCGGTAGAGGACGGTTCCATGTCCGGTTTAAGCTTAGAAGGGACGTGTCAGAGTAATGGTGAATGTTCTCTCTTACTCTATTCTCTGTACCCTCTATTAGTATCATCTAGTTAACAATCTTTGTAACGCTTTACATTACAGTCTGAAGAATATCATGTTGATCAAACGGGCATAAACTTTTCACCCATTTCCTCCGCTGAAACTGTTATTGCAACCACCAAAAGCCTTTTGCCTAAGGCAAGTTATATTGCTTCACTTCTTACTTTCTTCTTATCTCTTTGTTGTTAAGTTATATGGTATCATATTAGTGGTTCTTCTGGTTCAGGTTCATTTCAATCTACAGTTGTCTGAGAAAGAACGCGTTGAGAAAGAAAAAGTTGTCCTTCCTTTTGAGCACCAAGGTAAAGCCAGAGAATTTTAAGCTCATTAATGTCTGAGATCGTGTAGATAAAAACATGTTTGGTGTTTTATGTTCTTCAGATCATGGAAAATCGACAGAGATTTATGATGGGCGTAGAACTATTGCGGATGGCAAGACTGAGGGAACACCATTGTCTTCAGGAGAGTTGCAGACCGATGTGGTTTCATCAGGTAAAGGTGGGGAGATTATATATTTCAGAGATTCAGACGATGAGCATCCTGATTCTGATGAGGACCCTGATGATGATTTGGACATTTAATTGTTCTTGTAAGAACCCAGACAGTGTGCTACACTACAGTTTTGGTTTTGGCAAGGTACTTTGGTTTATAATTGCTTGGATCTTAATTGTTAGATTTATCAAACTATGTACACTAGATAGAAGATTTGTAACAATTCAAGGATTTTTCATTGTGTTATTGTTGCATTATCAACACAAATTTAGTTTAGACGCATCAATGAATTGAATAAAAAAATCATCTTGTACTAAATCAAATAACTTCAGCTGCAATGGTAAGGGTTTGATAATTCAGTTTGGAAAAGGAATCTAATTTTTAAAATTTATATTGAGTTCACAATTTTAATTGGTTTGGGTAACAGGCATGTTTATTGCTTGTAAAGCCATATATATTTACACAAACAAAGCCACAACAACAATGGATAGGGGACTGATTCTTTAACGAATCATCATATGAGCGAACTCATCAAAGCTTAAAACTCCATCAGCGTTAAGATCAAAAGCTTTGATCATGACAATGCAATCATCAGTCGTTCTTGACTCACCAAGCTTCATCAGCATAGTCTTCAAGCTTCTTGGAGTTATGCAATCTTCTCCTTCAGAGATATACATTCTAAACGCTTCCATCATCTTGCTCTTCTTCTCTTCCTCTGTAAGCTCATCATTCCCTTTGATTAAATGAGAAAACTCCTCAAATCTAACATCCCATCTCCATCTATATCAGATAGTTTAACCGCAGTTTCAGCCTCTTCATCAGAAAGATGCTCTCCCAATGTGTTGAAACTCTTCTTAAGCTCTTCTGCAGAGATTCGACCGTCTCTGTTTGCATCCATGTAAGCAAACACACCTTGTAAGTCTCTTATATTATCCTCACCGTTCCTGAATGAGGAAAGTCGCTCGCAGAGTTTAGTGAAAGATGTAGATAATGGACGTTGAGTGTTCTTTATGAGGACAAAAAGTTAACAAGGTTATGCCACAAGTTTTCTTCCTTTTTGATGTATGAGTTGAATGAGAAAATGGTCTACATGGTTTCTCTCTATATATATAGGTTGTTTCGAGTTTAAGAATTATATAGAATGGGACTTAATATAGAAAAAAAGAACATGAAACGTATCAAACGTGAGAGATTGAGAAAACAAATATAATTAGTCTTCAGATCTAGAAGAAAACGTATTATTAGTCTTTAGATCTCTAGTAAAGTAAAGATATAGTATTAGTTACAGGTTTCATTCTCTATGTTTAAATCACGTTTTTCTTTTATTTATTTTGTTTAAATATAGGAATTAGGATTAAGAAATGGTGTTTTGATTAGGGCAAATCTCTCAATAGTCATTTTTGAAGATTTTGTCACAAAAATAATATTGAGAGAAAAAATGACCAAAATAATTTTTTTTTTATTTTGAAAATTTTAATATTTTTAAAATTTTCTAAGTTTTTAAACTTCAACTCCAAACGCCCCCACTCCATAACTCTAAACCTTAAGTTTAGATTAATTAACCCAAATGTATAAATATATATTTACATCCTTTAATAAAGTCTATTTTGGTCATTTTTCTCTTTAGGTGCTATTTTGCGGACAAAAGTTTTTTTAGGTCTATTTTTGGTCTTTATCTCTATTGATTATCTATTACACAAGTTTGTTGACTGCCACATTTTTTTTATCAGGGAATAAGATGCATGTGGTCTTTCTCACTAATCTATCCATATGAACTATGAAGCTGCCTGGTCTGATGTGTTTAACTTGGCTGGCTTTCTCATATCTCAATATACTTTGATTTGGTGTTTGTCTGATCTCTTTGTGGCCTTTCTCCTCAAAGGGTCAGTGGATTTTAGAGGCAAGCATTTGATTTGAGATAGGACTGATAAGAACCATCATCTCTTGAAGATGAGTTAATTTCGTTTACAATAAGCCTATAGGTAAAGATCTGACTAAGAAGCTCAACTTGAATCTAGTTGTCGTATTATTTGATTGCACATGCTCAACTTGTGTCTTGAAATGTGTCCTTCATGGCCCACTAATGTATGACACATCACAGATGTACAACACAAATTTAGTAGATGAATGCATATTGCAGAAGCTCGATATGAAACAGTCTCAGTCAATGGACTCTAAATATTGCCCCTTGCTTCTATATCACATCATTATACTAAAAACATCTGTGATATATTGATATATACTTAAAACTAGATATTTATCTCTAAGTTACCATCACAAGATGATACTAAATACTTTGCAACTTAGAACACCTTAAAGAGCAGAGCTAGCTGGCTTTGTTGTTGTTCTTGATCAGGATCTCATGTGTCTGTTCTCTCTACCTTCTCTTAATCTTCCTCCACTTGTGTATTCTATCTCTGCATCAGAGCTTCTGCTTCCCTTTTTACATACCTCACTCTTGATAATAGAGCCTCTTCATCAGGCGTGGATGCGGTTTCGTGGTTTGTGATCTAAGCCACACAGTATGATACAGTTAGCACAATGAAACTAAGGAGATTTGAGATTAATACAACAACAGTCTCACCTATTTAGTCCTTTGGTGAATGGAAGTCTACAGCTTGTGAATCAAGATCAGCTTCTGATTTGGTGCTCATTTGACTCAGTAAATTGGCTTTCTATTCTAAGCAGCTTTTGTCCTCGCTTGGTGAGTAAAGAGTCATCCATCTCATCAGTGATCTCTAAATACTGATTAGGTGTGGTGATGTCATCTGCACTAACCCAAAGGAAGCCCTGTAAGCTTCTAACTCCTCCATGTCTTGCCTCGTCTGCCTGTTCCCGGTTCCCATTCCCATAAGGCCATAACCATTCATGGGGTACACTGAATCCTTGGACACATCTAAAATTAAAACATAGTATATCCTTCCATATTTCTTGACACTTGATAGAGACTTGGTTTTTGGATTAATGACACAACAAAGACTTATGCATCTATACTAGTTTGGTTTATGGTTTCTTTGGCTAATAATTAAAAAAAAAATCCAAGTTGAATATCAGAAATTATCATAATCAATATGTATTCAAAGGAGGATATCTTAGCTTACGAAAGAAAAAAACGAGAGATATTATTCAATATTGAAGTGAAATGAAATAATTTTGTTAATCTTCCAAAGTTAGTTACAACTTGGTTAAATACTCATGATTAAGCTAAAGGAGACTAAACCAGGATGGTTAACTCTTAACCATAATAAATCAGTATATCTAATACCCCCCGGTCAAGTCTCTGAAACTGAACTATCAGGAAGGAAAAGACTTGAGAGTGACATTCGATCAAGCAAGCTATGAAACGGTCCAGAATGCAGAGGTTTCGTGAAGATGTCAGTGTGTTGATTCGCGCTTGAAACATGCATAAGGGTGAGGAACCCATTCTTCACTTGATCATGGACTGTGTGGCAGTCGATCTCCATGTGTTTAGTCCGCTCGTGGAATACGGGGTTGGTATCAATCTGCATCGCCGACTTGTTATCACAGAATAGCTTAGCCTTCGTCGTGACGGGAACCTTCAAGCTGGTAAGAAGCTGTTGAAGCCATAGAAGTTCACAAGTCGTGTGCGCCATGCTTTGATATTCAGCTTCGGTACGGCTTCTGCTCACCACATCCTGCTTCTTAGACTTCCATGTGATCAACGAAGTGCCAAGGTAGACACAATAGCCAGTGACAGAGCGTCGGGAGTCAGGACAGGTGGCCCAGTTTGCATCACGAAAATGCATTCAAGCAAGCAGTAGATGAAGCGGAATAGAATAATCCTTGCCATGGATTGTTCTTGATATAACGGAGGATCCTGTGAGCGGCAGTGACATGAACATCAGTAGGCACAGACATAAACTGACTCAAGCAGTGCACCGCAAACGTTATATCGGGGCGCGTAATCGTCAAGTAAAGCAGGCGACCAATCAAGGCTCAAAACGAAGTTGGAATCAGGAAGAGGAATCCATGTGTTGCTGCTCAGCTTCACCAAAGGATCCATCGGAGTAGGACTGAGTTTACAAGCAAGAAGTCTGCATCCGATAAGAGACTCAACGCATACTTCCGTTGAGAAAGTGAAATACCCTCAGTGCTTCGAGCAACCTCCAGGCCAAGAAAGAACCGAAGTGGACCAAGATCCTTGATCTTGAAGTGTTGATGAAGAATATCTTTCATATGTTGGATAGCAGCATCATCATTTCCAACGAACATGATATTGTCCACATAGACAAGAGCCGCAACAAAGGTAGATTCAGTATGCTTCACAAACAAGGTATTATCCGCCGGTGATTGAGTGAATCCATCAGAAAGGAAGACAGCAGAGAGACAGTTATACCATTGGCGTGAGGCTTGTTTGAGTCCATACAAGGACTTGTGGAGCCGATATACATGATTAGGAGGAAGAGTACCAGAATCTGGAACATAACCCTGAGGAAGACTCATGAATATTTCCTCATCCAGATCACTATGCAAAAATACATTGGAGACATCCATTTGCGACATACTCTATCCCTGAATCGCAGCAAGAGCCAGTAGAAGCTTCACACTCGCAAGCTTCGCTACCGGTGAAAAAGTGTCTGTGAAATCAACACGTTCTTGCTGTGTAAAACCCTTAGCAACTACTCGAGCCTTATAACGCTCAACGGTCCCATCATCTCGGTATTTGATCGTGTATACCCACTTACAGCCAACTACATTTTTCCCTGCAGGTAGCGAAACTACTGTCCAGGTATGATTGGCTTCCATAGCCTGCAATTCCTCATTAGTAGCCTTCTTGAAATTTGGAGATAACATGGCTTCCTTAAATGAGGTTGGTTCTATTTCAAGGGAGTATGAGAGGATATAGGATTGATAAAAAAGGGTGAAATTTGAGTAGGTAAGAACCGAAGAAAGAAGAAGGGGTGGAAGATGGTAAAGAAGGAATGGAACTGGAATCAAGGGTGGTGGGAAGTAGAGAACTTCGCAAGAGAACAGTGATACTGAGATAAGTAACTTGGAGCCTTGACATTACGTCTCGGTCTTTCACCCAGAAGAGTTCCTTGACCTGTGCTAACGAGAACAGTCTCAACAACAACAGGGTCATTACGAGATTTATGCGATTCTAAATGCACAAAAACAATGTCATCATGAATCACAGGAATAGGCAATGGCATGATGGTTTTATCAAAAATATCAGTAGGACTTGTATGTTGATCAGTTGTAAAAGGAAATATATTTTCATGAAAAATAACATTCCTAGTGATTGAGATTTTATTAGTATCAAGGTTTAAAACTTTGTAACCTTTAAAGCCAGACATGTAACCAAGAAAAACACATGAATCAGCACGAGCAGTGAATTTATGACGATCCTTAGGAAAAGTAGAGACATAACAAAGACAACCAAAAGATTTCAAACGTGAAAAAAGTAGGAAGTTTCTTTGTCAAAAGTTCATATGGAGTCTTGTTACCTAAGATCATAGAGGGAGTTCGATTAATGAGATAGACCGCAGTACAAACACAATCACTCCAGTAAGCTAATGGAACATTCGATTGAAAGAGTAAAGCACGGGCAACGTTTAAAATATGTTGATGCTTACGTTCTACAGTCAAATTTTGTTGAGGCGTATATGCACAAGAGAACTGATGAATCATACCATGTTGTTTAACAAGCTGAGTAAATGATAGTTCTGGTGCATTATCACTACGAATAATTCTAATCTGAGCATTATATTGAGTAGAAACATAAGCAACAAACTCAGGAAAGACAGTCTAAACATCATTGTTATTACCAATCATGTATATCCATGTAACCCGAGTACAATCATCTATTATGGTAACAAAGTATCTATAACATCAACTGATTCAACTGAAAAAGGACCCCAAACATCTAAATGAATCATATCAAAAGGTGCAACAGACACAGTAGTACTAGAATCAAAAGATAGACGCTTTTGTTTAGCTAAAGGACAAACAGGACAATGATCAGACGTATTGAAACTAGACTCAGGAATATGTAAAGTACCAGTCAATTGCTTTAACTTGGAACCAGATGGATGTCCAAGGAGTTGGTGCCATAGATTCCCATCGACTCGCAAGGATCCACAGAAAGACAAAGAAGCATTGTTATCAGGTTCAAGAACGTAGAGATTGTGAACCAATCATCAAGCCCTGAATAGACTCCTGTAAGAAGCAGAGTTCAGGATAAAAATGAGCAGAAAATTTACTATCACGAAGAAGAGTGCATACACTAATCAAATGAAACGGAAGGAAGGAACATGAAGCACATTATGTAACACAAGAGAAGATGAAATATGTACAGTTCCTATATGCGTGATTGATTCATGAACCCCATTAGGAAGAGAGACTGTAACACCAAGCACATATTTAGTATCACTAAAGACTGAAAGATCTGAGCAGACATGTGTGGTGGCTCCACTGTCAATTATCCAAGCATCTCTAGCAATCAATTGCGAAATTGTAGAAAGGCATTGATTTTGAAAAGTAAGAATATTATGTTGGAATTTTAGGCTAGTAGAGAGAAATGGAATAATACCAGAAGTGGATTGAGGTGCCATGTATCCCGTTTCAGTGATAGAAGACTGCTGACTTGAAATCGCATTCACAGGAAGGGTTGATAGAAGCCGTAGCTGCTGAAGTAAAGACTGAAGTTGGGAAGCATCCATCGTACCAGGAGCAGACGAGGCAGCAGAAGAACTAGTCTGAGCCACAACATTGGTTTGTTGAGGATGATTATGCTGCTGTTGAACGTACAGAGGATGTTGCTGTTGGACTGGTCGTGGATTATAATTGTTTCGTCCTCGTGGAGTCAGACCAGCAGTATGGTTATTACCATGGCCAGTATGAGAAGCCTTATGATTCCTGTGACCAGGAGGATATCCATGAAGACGGAAGCACTTGTCAACAATATGCCCAAGCTGACCACAGTAAGTGCATACAGTTGTTGTTTAGGACGATAGCTAGAGTTGTTATGCGCTGCAGCAAACACCGCGTGGTCAAGACTCTGATCCGAAGCAGAAGCTTGAAAGACATAAGTTGATGTTGAACTCGGCTTAATAACACGTTGACGCTCATCTTGCGTTACCAGATTGAACACATCTTCAATTGATGGTATTGGCTTCAACATCAAGATATGACGACGAGTAGATTCATATGTGTCATTAAGCCCCATCAAGAATTTCGTCACTCTGCTTCGCTGTTGAAGTCGCTCCCATAACCCTGCTGCATTACACTCACATTTTCCACAAGAACATACAGGCAATTCAACATATTCCTTGTGCTCTTCCCAGAGAGTAACCAAGGCAGTATAATAGGTACTAACATCCATTGATCCCTGTTGAATCAAACTTAACTGGCTGCTCAATCTCATAGACTCGCGGTGCGTCATCTTGTTTGAAGCGAGAGAGCAAATTCTTCCAGATCGATTCAGCAGTAGACATGAACAATAGACTCTGCCCTATCTTCTTGGAAACAGAATTCATCAACCAAGTAGCTACCATATTATTGCATCTAGACCAAGATACTTAATCCCTATGGCTATCAAGAGGTTTAGAGATAGTACCATCGATGAAACCGAGTTTGTTACGGATGTTGAGAGCCATGTGAATCGAACGACGCCATGAATGGAAACTCCGCACTAGAGGTGAGACGATCAGAGACCAAAACGAGACCAGCGTGATCGGAGCTATGGAGATAGTACGGATTCTCATATAGATCGGAGAACGACGTCGCGGAGGTTTGATTGGAGCTCATCGCGAACAGAAGAGGATGAATCGAAGAAAGAAGGATCTGACGGAGAAACAAGAAACGCAAGAATCTCAGAAAGTAGAAAAAAAAGAGTCGAGAAGAGGTAAACGAAGAAGACGATCTCGAGCTCAAAAACAATCAGATCTTCAAGGAAGAGAAGAAGCATCTGTTGAATCGAAGAACTCATGAAGAACGAGAAGAGAGAATCGTCACAGGTTTGGCTCTGATACCATATTGAAGTAAAATGAAATAATTCGTTAATCTTCCAAAGTTAGTTACAACTTGGGTAAATACTCCTAATTAAGCTAAAGGAGACTAAACCAGGATGGTTAACTCTTAACCATAATAAACCAGTATATCTAATATTCAAAGACAAACTGGCATGCTTTTGATCTGTTGGTTGTATATTCAAGCTTATTGAAACTTTCAATTCTTTGCAGATAGATATGAGAATGTGGCCATATATAAACAAGTCATGTTTTCTAGAATGCATTTTTCATTGTATTTTCTTCTTTTTTTGTTCATTTTTAATTTCTCAATTTGAAGATGTCTAGATACTATAGTCAACATTGGGGAGCAAAGCATTGTTGGTTCAAGAGGTTCGTCGAATTAGAACGATATTGAATATAATGTTACAGTTTCAACTCAAGAATATGATGTTATGGAGGGGCAATGTAGATTCCATCACAATGGAAAACCATTTAACCAGAGATTAAACTAAATAGATTCAAATTAACTTGTTAGATACATAGTCATTTAGAGTTAACAACTAGTATAGTTGTACAACATTATGAATTTATCGAAAGGCAAAAAGATAACTTTTCAATGCCAAATTAGGGGAAAGGGATTTTGAATTTTTGAAATCAACAACTACATATTCATATATGAAAAGCAATGAATAAGTAACTACTATATCGACTGGTAAAATATGTTTAAAAAAAGTTTGTCGCCCTAGTTTTCTCTCAAGTTCAAGAATCGAGACAACGCTTTGTCTGCTTCTTCTTGACGCCGGCAAGGCTTCTGGCCGCCGGTGTCGGGAGATCCGCTACATCTTCTTCATGGTTTCTCTCGCTCCAAGTCAGAGCTCTCGTCTTGTTTCTTGCTTTGCACTTACTCATTCAGTTTCTCTGGATCTGGTGTCGTCGAAACTGGAGAAGATGTTTGTGGTCTATGCTCAGGTTTTCAAGACCACCGGATCTGCATCCTCACCGGGGTCTCCCGAAAAAGCTGTACAACGACCACCTTTCACCTCCTTTCCTACTCTGAGTTCAGCCTTCACATGAGTTCCAGATCTGAGAGGACCTCCGTAGGATGTTCAGGATCTGAGCTACGCTCGGATAAAGCTCTAAACTCAGCCATAAAAAGCACCTCAGGCCACCGCAGTGCATCATCTTCGAGTTCTAAACGGGGTTTCTGTTTCTCTTCGTGGCGGCTGCTCAACCCACAACATTCCGATCATCACGGCCTTCCCTCCTCCATCTTGCGCCACCGTCCTTCATCCCGACGACGAAGTGCTCCCTAGATTTGCCGCACGCACCCTTCTCTTCAAGCTCAGACCTGATGTCCTCCTTTCCAGCTTCGCCTCCCATATTGGTTCTAGGGTTTCTTCAGCCAGACTGGCTGTTAATGGACAAATTTCAATTGTTTGTGGGCCTGTACCATTACCACTAATGAAGAAAGCAATCCTTTGCTTAGTCAATCAATACCCAGAGGTTTCACAACGAGAGTCAACTAACTATGGGTTTGATTATTTTGACTACTTTAAAGATTTATGAGGGCTTCTTTGGATCTATATTATGAATGTATTATTATAGCACTCTTATAGGATGAATTGTTCGGTGCGTTCACCGACTTTGTTGCCGGTACCATCATCCTCTTCTACGAAGGAGAGATTCTTATTACCATGCCTCTTTTCAGTGAAAGGAGATGATTCCTCGGGTGAAGTACCGAGTGTTTGCTTCAACTTACTTGCCGGTTTGTTACCGTTGTGTAGCGGTCTATACGGGGTCAGAAGTTGGCTTTCAATGTCACAATATAAGGTGACTAAATCTCAGTTTGTCCGACTTTGTTGTACATGCTTCCTCGCCGCATTCAAACCTTGTCTTAAATTCGCTATCATCTTCTTATGAAAAAATATCCCTATTTAATCGTACTTGTTATTGTAGCTTATGTTTATTTATCAAGAAGATGTCTAATTCCCTCCTGCGTTTGTAGTTCTTCAAGTTAATTTAATGAAAGTGAGTTTGTGTTAAAAAAAAGTACTATATTTGTGTTCAAAAAGAAAAAGTAACTTCTATATCTAAAAGTTGTACATCATTTTGTTTTAATTTCAGAAGGTAGCATTATGTCTTTTGCCATAAGTTTTTTGAATGGTAAGCCAAACAAAATTTCCGGTGGTGGAACCAAATCCATTATAACAATCCATCACATGTTTTTTCTTATTTATTGCATAATTACTTCAAATTGCTTTCTCCATTTGTACAGGAAGGTGCAAACACCTTTATCCTAGATGAGTTATATATCTAGACTAAAACCAGAATATATAACCTTCAATTTCATAAAGCGCTTTAATCTTACATTCAAATAAAAGCGTTTTAGTCATTGTGACATTATGATGGTGACCTATACGGCGAACCAACTGATTATCTTTGAAGGAGAACCAAGGGTCCAAAGTACTATTCATGTCTCTAGTTGATGTCCATTGGAACTGAACATATTCTTTTCCGGTATCTAACGTCTCTTAGTGATTAATGCATGTAATCAAGCTATGTGGACGCTGAAATACTTGATGTCTTTAAGGAATTGAATATCACATGGAAAAATCAGCATTCACTCTATAGCCTCCGTTCAATAATCAGAGTACCCTCAGTCAGAAAATCATGACAATTTTGAAGAATATAAGAAAACTGCATAGAAGACCTAGAAAGACCAAGACTTTTTTTCTCTTTAGATAA
>CAJHQP010005692.1:0-43876 GCA_905132765.1 Moricandia arvensis | reverse complement strand
CTAACCTTTTAGAAGAAAGATATGCGCTTCTTTGTGATTAGTTATCTATTTATAGAAAGTTTCTCTAATGGTGTCAAACTGGAAAGTTGATAGTGTAAACGCCCGAAGTGAAATCATACACAGATGTGTCAAGCAGATGATTGCGGCAGATGTATTCTGGCAATGACGACGAGGTACGTTTCCATTTTATATGATTGTATTTCAGTTGGTGTGGGTTGTATTATTCATCAGCAACTCTTACTGCTTTCATTTCAGGTCCGGTCATTATGTCAAGCTAGCTGACGGTTGGCATAATATGCGAACTCTCGTCACATGCTGCATAAGCAGGTGTTTCTTTCAAGTAATTGAGATGTGTGTCGTCATACTGCTCTCAGCTCTATGTTTCTATGTGTGATAACTAATCGATATTTGATGTTCAGTCCATGCATTGCAGCGGAGACTTTGCAGGTTCTTTGCTCGCTATTAGCGAATTGCTTGAATGTTTCAATAAGGTATACTTTACTGTTTGCTATATATTCTATCGAGGTCAGCATAGTGTTTGGTCTGTACAGTTCGAAATGTAGTTTAGTGTTAAGTGAAACTAATTATCGTCACTGTTGCTCATCGCGTTTAAGTTTTGTGGTGCTAATCTTGCAGTCTGACTGGAAAATCTGTCTTTTCATGTACGTAAGTGCGAGGATTATGAGAAAGTAACAAGCAGGATGCTAGACCTTACAAAGAGCATAGAGAAGAACTCACTGAGGTATTCAACTTATAATAGGCTACTTAGGTTAATTGCAAAACGTGATTCTAAAGAGAAACAATTACAGAAGGATGTACTAAGCTGCAAGCTCTTTTGACTTTCTCGAAAGCGTGTAAATTCATCTGATCGAGCGAGCAGTGATAGCTTCCAGCCGCTTTGTACTTCCATGTTTACTACATAGTCTATAGTTTCTATTAGGCAACAGAATATTGGTGAAAAGATTGAGATGACATCAGTTTTTTGGACTTGTTACTGTGAATCTGGTGTTCCGGATCTGTACTGCAATGGACTACAGGTAAATTTGTTTGGTGACCTTCTTCATTTTACTCTGTAACATACTCTTTTGTTCTGTATCTGAAAGTCTCTCATTTTTAACAGTGCAGCATATACAAACGCTGATCAAATCAAAGGATCATTGATGATTACATAAGCCAGATTGCTCCAGTGTTTGTGTTAGTACACTCATCTCAAGCTGTATAGGTCTCAATACAGAACTTCGTTTCCAGCTAATATGATTGGTACAAATTGGCTCTCTAAATTTGTTTTTATTTTAGCAGTTTCGGATTGTCTTGTAAAGCCAAAACTATACGTGGGGGTCGGGCCTTTGGTGCAGTCACAACAGGTAGAAACGAATGAAAGGAAGTTGTATCTTTTGTTCCAGTTCTATCTGTGTGTGGTCATCTTAACTCTCACTTTGTTCATGCATGCAGATATGCATATCATGTTCTTGGGATGTTCATGAGATCTGGAAGACCAATTACATCGACTGTATGTATCTCATTGAATATCTGTTCTCGATTATATTTCAGTACATTGACACTCGGCTATCTTTTGTCTTACATTTTGTTAAGTTCAGATGAAGATATTACAATTGCGACAGCAAGACCTAATGCATTCCAGAGCCTCCATATACTGTGATTGCGGTTCTTTGTATGAGAGTATGTTCTGGTGGAGATTCAGGTATTAGATTATATTATGTCATCATAGTTTTAGGAAAACGCTAAATACGAGTACATTTGAGTTTGGTTTTGTTTTAAAGGGTTGAGTCATGGGGAGATTTCTAAAAGGCTGATTTGATTGGGTATTACTAATTTTCTGCAGATAGAACGAGGAGATGGACTTGAATAGCTGAAAGGGGAATTGCTGTTTTACTACATGGCAGGGCTCTTTTACTGGAATTAGCTGGAAATCAGTTTTTAAATAGAGACAAGGGGGAAGACAGGTTGCTCAACAATACAGATTTTGCACTCAGGTATATTTTTTATCATATCCCAAGTAAAGTGGAGAGAAACGTTTAAACTAGGCAGTATTACATCTGTATTTTTTGCCTTCAAAATATGATGTTAGTTATGAACAGTTTCTTTTGGGCAGATCAGGGTGGCTAAACGCAATCAGGGAAATGGCAAGAGGAGTTTGTGGGTAACATGAGCTCTAGAGAATTTGTGGATACTATTACGCGGGATCTTTAGGTAGTCGTGTGTTTGTAATTCACACTAAAGGAGAGGTAAAGACTAAGCTCACCTGCAGACCTGTGGAACATTCATCTTAAAATGTTAACTCTTGCTTAGATGCTTTGGTTTCTACTTGCAGATAAAGAACTTCCTAAAGGGGCATGTCGTTGACTACGCTTATCTGATTCACACGGAAATCGGAAACAAGATGGTAGCAGCAAAGGTATTTTCCACTTTCATGATATCTTTGAATTATCTATCTATCATCTTTCAATACGGACAAGAATTTGAGAAGAGGTTAAGGATACTTTATTTGCTTGAAAACTGTAGGTGAATGGTAATCTTGTTTTCAACGCACGTTTTGAGAATGCGAGTCGTGGAGATACTCACCTACAACGTGTGTAACTTTTCTCTCTTGCATGTGTTTGTCACTTCTTCTTATTGCTTAGGGAAAGTTTGATTGTTCTGCGAGCTCTCATGTTTTTGTATTTTATCACAGCCCTCTCAAGCAAATCTGCTTTCCAGAGACTAAACAATGGTTGCAACATGCCAAAACAAGGAGCGCAAGACATAAGATTATGAGGGTATGATATTTTTGTATTTTCTTACGTTATGCTAATTGGCTCACTATTACTAACTGATGATATCTCTCAACTTTATGCAGTTCCTAAGGGAGCAGCTGCGCAGTGTGCTGCAGAAATAACCCAGGATCGAGTGAATGACTTTGTTGCGGACTCTGACAGTGACGTGGAAGATCTCACAGAAGATTCAAGAAAGAGCTACAGTGGTGGGAGAAATTCTCGTTAATGTTAAGCAGTTTCAGTCACAAGACAAAAGCAGAACGCAACACCCGCTTCTCAAAACGGGAGCGTTTGGGTCCAAAAGTGAAGCGGGAAACACAACAAAGCCATAAAAAACTCGAGTTTGGAGAATCCAGAGTTCTTCTTACCTGGAGATGGAATTGCAAGATTTTTCCTGCTAACATCCCTGCTTATAAAGAAGTGTTGCCCGGTTTAGACAGTTGGCGAGCCAGTAAGATGACTCATGGCATCATCTGGAAGGTCACTCCATCGAATGGTTATGTGTTGTATCCATAGCTCGTAAAGGTGAGTTCCTTATTTGCTCTATGGTCATGAATCCAAAACAACTTCCCTTTATCTTGCTGCTGAGATAGTCAAATCAAAATTGTTTTGCTTATATCTTCGCAGGCATAATCGCAGAGGTTACAACAGTCTTGCAGCTGAAGGCGTCACAGTATGTTCTTGCGTGGTGCGTGCCTTAACTGTAAAACCTTCTAAAATGTTATAGTTTCTAACGACTCATCTGACAATGTCATGTTTTTGTCTTTCAGGCCGAGATTGATAGAGGAAGAGGATTAGCAGTAATGTTGTTTCAAATTGAAGCAAACAGTGAAAGTTTGGTAATATACATATAGATGTCCTAATGTTCTAAAACTCTTTAGTTTGGGTCAGTAAACCTAACCAGTGTCTCTATGTATCTGTATGTAACTCCTAGGTAAGCGTTTGCACAAAGGTGGATCTAATCTCGGGTGTGTTGGGATGGTCCAGTGGTTGCAGCTGGCCAAGATCACATGATAATGCTCGAGTTCTTGAGTGTTAAAGCCAAAGGACTCATGTGTTCTTGGCCATGAAGTTTTGTTATGTTCTCTGGAAAAGGTAAGCAAAACTTGAGAAGAGCAAGCGTCTCGTTGCTCGAAGTAGAGGTAGAGAGCTCTTATAATATTCTTGAAACATATCATTTTGTTTTGCAAAGACCTTAAAAGAGTCAAATTCTTTTAGATGTTTTGTGTTCAATAAATCTAGGTCATTGTATATAGAGACCAGAGAGTGGGATGAACATACAAATGTAATGTGTAGATACTCCTGTAAAAACTTATACTTGCACATAGAGCAAACTCTTTAATGTTCAAGAACGTCTTACATATCATGTTTCATCTAATTTATAATGATTTATTTTGATCGAGGATTTCCTCAAGCAACCGAATGATCTTCCTAAACCAATAGTACAAATTTTAATACCATAATTTTTAATTGATTTATTATTATTAACTATATAATTTGCTTTTTTGACAAATTAGTTCTTAACAAAAAATAGTTTTTTGATTAAAATTGTTTTTTTTAAATGAATTTTGGTTTAGTTTAGTTAGTTTAACATCATATAATTAATAAATTAGTTAAAACTATGCATGTAGGTAATTAAGTTTTAAATTATTGATCCAAAAAATATATTTAAAATTGTTAATTTTGTGAAAATATAAATTTATAATTCTCAAATCAAGAATATCATACACTAAATTATATTTAGTGGAGATTTGATGTATATGATAATTTTGGTAGAGAATTAACTCGTCAACCTCCAATTATCTCCCAAAGAGAAAAACATAGGCAAATGTTCCATATTACCACATAGGCCCAACAAGGATAAGGTAAGCCCAAAATATTTTAAGCCCCCATAAGTGATCTACCGATTTTGAAAAGAGGCAAAACAAAAACAAAAACATTTCTAGAAACTACGTGGCGTGGAAACAGAGCACCAGTTGTCTTCCTCCTCTCTAATTTCTACTTCTCGATAAAACCGCTTTCAAAACAGAGCAACAGCACTCACAAGCCGGAGCCTCCTCCACTAGTTTACTATTCCTACAAAACTGTTAAGTATTTATATGTAACATTCATTATCACACAGTCACATGCTTTCTCCCTTACACAAACACGTCACTTCTAGTAGCAAAGAAACAGAGCAGATCAAACACGTCTTCTTCTCCTTCTCTCTCTCTCTCTAGAATCATTCAAAGTTCTTTCCTTTGTAATAGCGTTCGTTGGTGATTCGATCATGTCAAACCCTAGGCTCACTAGGATTCTGAGCACGAGGGATCGCGTGCAGGACACGCTCTCCGCTCACCGCAACGAACTCGTCGCTCTTCTCTCCAGGTAAAGCCTGAGCCTTTCCGGGAAAGTTTTCTTCTTGGAAAAATCTGTCCTTTTTTTTTGTTTTTCCTGGAAAAGTTTCATTCTTTTACTTGAGAAATCTCGACCCTTTTGATTGAATTGATCAATGGTTTGTTTTTTTTCCGGGAAAGTTTTGTTTCTTCTTTTTTTTTCCTGGGAAAATTCCCTTTTCCCGAGAAAATCTATTCATTTTGTTTTTCCGTGTAAAGTCTCATTCTTTTTCCTGAGAAATCTCGACCCTTTTGATTGAATTGATCAATGGTTTTGTTTTTCCGGGAAAGTTTTGTTTCTTCTTTTTTTTCTTGGGAAAGTTCCCTTTTCCCTGGAAAATCTATTCATTTTGTTTTTGTCCGTGTAAAGTTTCATTCTTTTTCCTGAGATATCTCGACCCTTTTGATTGAATTGATCAACGGTTTTGTTTGGTGTGAAAGGTATGTGGATCAGGGAAAAGGGATTCTTCAGCCACATAACTTAATCGATGAACTCGAATCTGTACTCGGAGACGACGATGCAACGAAGAAGAGTCTCTCTGATGGTCCTTTCGGCGAAATCCTTAAATCCGCAATGGTGAGGATTCAAAGTTTTCACCTTTATGAGTTTCACAATGATCATTACAAGTTTTTTGTGTCTTTATAGGAAGCCATAGTTATACCACCTTTTGTAGCCTTAGCCGTTAGACCAAGACAAGGTGTTTGGGAATATGTTCGTGTTAATGTCTACGAGCTAAGTGTTGAGCAGTTAACAGTCTCTGAGTATCTTTGTTTCAAAGAAGAACTCGTTGATGGACCTAGCAGCGACCCTTTTCGTCTTGAGCTTGATTTCGAGCCGTTTTCAACGCAAACGTGCCACGTCCTTCAAGGTCGTCTTCCATTGGTAATGGAGTTCAGTTTCTGAATCGTCACTTGTCTTCTGTTATGTTCGTAATAAAGATTGTTTGGAGCCTTTGCTTGACTTCCTAAGGGTTCATAAGTACAAAGGGCATGTAAGTCTCCTCCTATAAAGCTTCTTGTTCTTTGTTTGCTATGAGCATGGTTCTAAAAATTGGTCTCGCCAAATCGGTTTAAACCATTCTAAATTGTTTTAAGTCGATGAAAACTTAAATTAAGTAATAATGTTAAAAAAAAATTTTGTCAACAAGTAATAATGTTAATTTAATTCCACAAATTTATTTAGTTTCATTTTTTTTGTACATGTATTTTATAATGGATAAATCTTTCAAATAGATCTTTTTAAAATTTTGTGACAAAAATAGATTTCAAGGAAAAAATGACCAAAATAGTTTTTTTTTATTCTAAAGATCACTCCCAAAACTTCAACTCATAATTCTAAATCATAAGTAGATTAGTTAACCTAAAAAAAGATATAAATATCTATATGTACATTTATTAATAAAGTCTGTTTTGATCATTTTTCTACTTAGGTGACAAAAACTTTTGTAGATATATTTTGAAATAAGGTATTGCTCATTTATAATTCAACAAATAATTTTATAACTAAACCGAAAACTAAAATATCTTAGGCTCCATAATATGTCTAGTTACTAATCATGAAGTACCTAGTTACCCTCTAGCTATTTTTGTACATTGGCTATGAATGAGATTCTATGATGTTTACCTCTCTATGTGTGTAGCCATTGATGTTGAATGATCGGATTCAAAGCATATCTAGGCTTCAAAGCCAACTTAGTAAAGCAGAAGATCACATCTCCAAGCTCCCAGAAGAAACTCCCTTCTCGGAGTTCGAGTATTCGATTCAAGGAATGGGGTTTGAGAAAGGATGGGGAGATACCGCAGGACGAGTACTTGAAATGATGTATCTCCTCTCTGATATTCTTCAAGCTCCTGATCCTTCCTCCTTGGAGAAGTTTCTTGGGATGGTGCCAATGGTTTTCAACGTTGTGATCTTATCTCCACATGGATATTTTGGACAAGCAAATGTCTTAGGCTTGCCTGACACTGGTGGACAAGTATCTATCTCCCTAAAGCCCTTTGTCTGAATCCATCTTTTTTCGATTAGCTTTTAAGATCCTTTGATGTTTTCAGGTTGTTTACATTCTTGACCAAGTTCGTGCCCTTGAGACTGAAATGCTGTTGAGAATTAAGAGACAAGGGTTGGATATAACACCGAGGATTCTCATTGTAAGTTTTGGTTGTTGATAATGGCTTGTCTCTCAAGTTAGACTACAACTTTCTTGCTTCTTTCCCAAGGTAACAAGACTCATACCAGACGCTAGAGGAACTACATGCAACCAGAGGTTAGAGAGAGTAAGCGGAACTGAGCATACACACATTCTCAGAGTTCCTTTTAGATCTGATAAAGGGATCCTTCGAAAATGGATTTCAAGATTCGATGTATGGCCTTACCTAGAGAACTATGCTCAGGTTAGCTTTCTTGAGTGTTTTTTTTGTTGCTTTACATTTTCTTATGTAAGAGTTCACTGATACATCTCTTTTAAGAGAACACAGGATGCAGCAAGCGAGATCATTGGTGAACTGCAAGGTGTTCCTGACTTTATCATCGGTAACTACAGCGATGGAAACCTTGTTGCATCGTTAATGGCACATAGAATGGGTGTTACACAAGTAAGAAGACTTTCTTGTTTTTACCTATAGGAACATCACAGATATGGACTCTTGATATTGTTTGTTTTTGACATAAACAGTGTACTATTGCACATGCTTTGGAGAAAACAAAGTATCCAGACTCAGACATTTACTGGAAAGACTTCGACAACAAGTACCACTTCTCCTGTCAGTTCACAGCTGATCTAATCGCTATGAACAACGCAGACTTCATCATCACAAGCACCTACCAAGAGATTGCAGGAACGTGAGTGACTACTTAATATCTAGAAAGTGTTTTTTTCTTTTGTGCTGGTTCTCATTTAATTGTTTTTTGTTTTGTTCAGGAAGAACACGGTTGGTCAATATGAAAGCCATGGAGCTTTTACACTCCCTGGACTATACAGGGTAGTTCACGGCATCGATGTGTTTGATCCAAAGTTCAACATAGTCTCACCAGGAGCAGACATGACCATTTACTTCCCTTTTACTGAAAAAGCTAAGAGGCTCACAGCTTTACACGGTTCCATAGAAGAGATGCTCTATAGCCCTGACCAGACCGATGAGCATGTGTAAGTATTATTCACATCACTTCTGTTTGTTTGGTCTCAGATAATCTCATGTTTGTGTTACTGCAGTGGTACATTGAGTGATAGGTCGAAGTCAATACTCTTCTCTATGGCGAGGCTAGACAAAGTGAAGAACATCTCAGGTTTAGTTGAGATGTACGGTAAGAACACAAAGCTAAGAGAGCTGGTGAATCTAGTTGTAATAGCTGGTAACATTGATGTGAACAAGTCCAAAGACAGAGAAGAGATCTCAGAGATTGAGAAGATGCATGACCTTATGAAGAGCTACAAGCTTGAAGGACAGCTTCGTTGGATAACAGCTCAGACTAACCGAGCTAGAAACGGCGAGCTCTACCGCTACGTTGCTGATACAAAAGGTGCTTTCGCTCAGCCTGCTTTCTATGAGGCCTTTGGGCTTACGGTGGTGGAGGCAATGACTTGTGGGCTTCCAACTTTTGCCACTTTGCACGGTGGTCCTGCAGAGATTATAGAGCATGGGGTGTCTGGTTTCCACATTGATCCATACCATCCTGAGCAAGCTGGTAATATTATGGCTGAGTTCTTTCAACGTTGTAAGGAAGATCCTAACCATTGGAACAAAGTATCAGATTCTGGTCTCCAAAGGATATATGAAAGGTAAAAGCTATAAAGCAAAAACGTATGTTTTTCACTTCATGAGATTTAGAGTTAGTATGGTAATGGTGTAGGTACACATGGAAGATATACTCAGAGAGACTAATGACACTAGCTGGTGTGTATGGCTTTTGGAAGTATGTATCAAAACTGGAGCGTCGTGAGACTCGAAGATACCTTGAGATGTTCTACATTCTCAAGTTCCGCGACCTGGTCACATTTTCACAAACTCTTTTGAGTCATTCTATATTAGCTCTCAATGATCTTAGCTCGTTAAAGACTTGTGATTTGTTCTTTTTTTCAGGTGAAAACTGTTCCTTTGAGCGACGATGAATGATTGATCCGGTTTGGTGTTGGATGAAGAAGTTGTGAGTTGGTGTAAAAAAGAAGAATAAATGTTGGGTTTGTAGAAAAGGATGATGACTTTGTTGGTATGGAGAGTTATTATGAACTTGTTTGTTGTGTTCACTTCATGGTAATTTTGTGCGTTGTGTTGTGTCATGCGTTACTGACATGTTGAAAGTCACGTGAAGTTTGTAGCTTACAATAATAAAAAGTCTTCTATAAAATATTTTCATTTCACATCTACTTGGTTTCAAAATAGAATAACTAGATCGATTTCAATTTAGATCATCTAATAATTTTCCTCCGTTCTAAAATCAAAAGTAGTTTACAGTCCAATGTATTTTCTTATAATAAAGAAATACATTTTTTCTATAAATACAGAAGATTTTATTAGTCTATAGTTCACCTATATTCTATAAAGAAATGAGTTAAAAAATATTCTTCACGATTCATTTTTTGTCCAACTTTTATTTTTACAAAATTAGTTGATAAGTTGAAATTTTCATTTTCACGTATTAGTTGGTAAATTGGTTTCTAGTGAAAATCAAAACTCTAAAATAAAAATGTAACTTCTGAGTTGGAATATATGATAAAGGTTAAAAGAATTAATTTGAATATATATGTCACAAAATGGACTTATTTTTTCTGTCATAAATCTATTAAAAATTTCAGTGTTAATCGTGTTTACGTTGGAATAATAAAAAAAATGAGTGATTTACTGGAAAGTAATTCGTGATACCGTGCATTTGAAGCCAAAACATGAAAAAAGTTAGATAATGATTGCATGATCAGTAAACGATGATTTTAAACTTGAAAAATTTACGCACCGACTATTAAAATAGAATAGGATCCACAAGCCGAAAAAGCAAGCATCGATGGTTTATCAACTGTGGTTAATCGAAGCATTTCAAAAAAATATTATGAAATTGATACACTAATAAATAACAAGCAACAAATCTTTTTAAATTACTACATTCTCGTTAGGATTTGGTGCATATAAAAATGTGCTGCTGAAGATTTGACTGGATATAACTAAACTTAAAAGCCAACAGAACAGTATGGGTTCCTCAATTTAAAATAAAAATTGTCACATGTATTGATAAATATCGAGATACACAATTGATGGTGCGTGAGTACTATAGATATTGAAGAGAGAAAAAGAAACTGACAGAAGAGAGGAAGAGATGACAAAAGCAGCTTTAATTGACCAATGAGAAAGTACACTTCTCTCTCTGGTCAATTACTCGCTTTTCGTGTCGTGGAAAATTGTTCTCCCAATGCAAATAAACATCAATCATCATTCTTTTCTCTCGTTTAATTTATTTTATATATATATATATATATATATACTTGCTTACATTTTCAATAAAAGTACTATTCATGGGTTTTAAAAATATTTCAATTATTTATTTTCAACACCATAATTATTCATTTTCATATTAAAATATCATTTAGTTATGTTTTTACTTAAATAACTACTTTCGTAAATCCATTATTAAAATTTAAAAATCAATTTTTCTAATTTCAAAACAATCTATTACATCAATCTTCCAATACAAAGTGGTATACATTTCTGTCAGATTAAATACTTATGATCAATGTGAAAAACTAAAAATTCTTTGTCCGATAACTAGTCTAAAAAATATTATAGTTAGAACTTTTATTTTTAGGATATTGGTCTCTTCAACTATGAAGATTGTTTAATACAACCAATGAATCCCGGAACTCGAAATTCCACTTGAGCTGTTAAATTAGACTATTGTTAAATCTTATAATATCCCCTCAGAGGCTTAAGCCAATTTTCCGCTCTTTCTAATGTAAGTCCTCATATTTTTTAGTCTGCTTTAAAATATTCACTTTTTGTTTTAATATCATGTTTTAGAAAAAAAATTATTTTTAAAAATACATATTTTACATTTTAATATATATATATATATATATTAATGTTTTACTAAATTTTGATTGACTAAAATTTATAGAAAATACTTAATCACAAAATTAATATTTTTATTAATATATTTTTTAATATGTGTGAAAATTTAAAATATATATTATTTGGAACAGAGAGAATATTATTCACACATAAACATACAAAAAGACTACATCTTCAACTAATGCAATCATTTAACTGTATATAACTTCACGCTAGTTCTACTAATTTACGTTCGAAATTGTTGTATATTTGTTTTATAATTTCTCTATATTTCCCAACACTCCAAGAAGTTGGGAGCCAATCAAGAAATCACAATCGCCATGTTATGGCTGCAAAACAGCTGGATAGTGTAAAATTATCACACAAACATACAAAAATAACATGGATAGGATAATTTAAAGGACGATAACATTAATAACCACGATAAGATTACACTTGACGTTATATAATAACGACCCAATAAGACATCCCCTTCGACCAATGTCCTCTTGTGATCATATTTTCGACCCAAACATAAAAAAAACATAGATAACTTCCTTAACGTTTATTTTTTTTGCTTAACTAATAAACTCATTACTAGACTGAAGCCAAAGGTTACACCTAGAGCTGACCATAGAATGAGCGAAGTACGCAAGAGCTCCAACGAGTGGTGCATTGATGTAAGTAGCTGGCTCGGACTGCTCGTAGTCAGTCCTTTCGTCAGGGAAGCGATCGTGCTGGTCAGGACCACCAACCACTGCACCGACGAGGACATTAGGGTTTGGAGACTGAGAGTTCAATGTGGAGAACCTTCATGACACTGGATCTTGGCTGGGTGGCTTGCAAACGCAGGGCAAAGAGAAGCCACGGTGGTGGATTCGTCGTGGAATTTTGGGACCCGTAACCAACCATGTAAGACATCCTCAATGGGTTGTCGCCAAGAAGATAGTCCACCTGCTTTTTGGCGATGGAGCGGAGGCGGCCGGGAGTGTAGACGGAGCCACCGCAGTGGACGACGGTTCTTGCGGAGGTTAAGTATTTGGCGTAGGTTAAGAGCAAGAAAGATGTTGATGTCACGTATTGCATGTTAGCGTCTGCCATTTTAAATAATAATCCACCTGCATGATATATGTATAAAAAATAATATTTCCTTTTTTATTATAGTTGTCGTCTAAGTTTTTTTCACATAAATTAAGAAAATATTTAGTTTTACATATTTTTTAAAAACACACATTATCTATAAACCTAACTACATTTCAACAATAAAAACTAAAATAGCATATAAAATTACTAAATTTTGTATCGAAATCATAAAACGAAATTTATTTTTAAACAAAAATTTAGTCTACAAGAACATGTAAATTAAAACGTAGGTAATAATATTTATTCAGTCAAATAGTGTTGCACAGGATTACCTTTACTCATGTTTAGCAAATAAATGAATAACATATTTATCAAAAGAATATCATCATAAAATAATGGGTAATAACTTTCTTTAGTGGAGGGGCAAAATGTAAATTAGAGGAAGACAAAGGGGTAAAAAGGTAAATACCTGGAGTGTACTGAGAAGAAGAGAAAGGGGCACCAGGAATAACAGAGCATATGAAATTATCAGCATGACCTTTGTATTCACTCAGTGTCTTCATTTTCTGAACCAGAAATGCCTTCACAACAGAAAATCAAAATCACACACTTAGTTTTTGGTTTTTTTAACTAACAACAATTATGATTCTAATTAAGAAAATCTACCTTTGTAAGAAGAATCCTTGCTCCAGCATGCTTGTTATCCCAACCAAAAGTGTTGTCATACTCAGCAGCTCCAAGGACTTGTCCATTCATCTTTATGTAGTTCAAATATTTTACATTCTTTGTAGCTTTTTGTAACCAAGCAGCTCCCCACAGCAACTCATCCTGCAAATCAAGCATCAAAAAGCTTTCTTTAATTCATTTTTTTCTCCAAAATCTTTACTTTATTTTTTTTTCTACAAATATTTGAATTTATTTATTATGTTGTAGAAAAAAACCATTTACCTGATAACCCAGAGTAAGAGCAATAAAATGGACAAACTTCTGGTTTCAATCCTGCACTGTAAGTTCCTCTGTATTTGTCAGCAAATGCAAAAACCTAACAACAACACAACAAAAATCATCAGCTTTTTCTTAAATCTTAAACAACTTTTTTTTTTTGAATTATTAGGAGTTTCGGACCAAAACCCCTAATCTTTCAGACCCAAACCACATCATGTAATATGGTTTCGTTCGGGTCACTCGAACTGGGTACTTCTGATTCTTAAAAACTTTTTGTCTGAAAAGGTTTGGTTTTTAACTTTTTATAAGGTTCTTACTTACCCTAATGGCGCGTTTGAGGAGGATCTTGGAGTAAGAAGGATCGGATTTCTTGAAAACAATAGCAGCTGCAGCGAGAGCAGCGGCGGTTTCTGCGGGCCACATCAGAAACCAGGAGTGTTCTTATCCACTTTAAACACACTTCTTGTGTGTCCATGTCCTCTGGTCTTTCCCAACAAGAATGGTCTTTGTTTGCATCACCAACTTGGACGTAAATGGTGTCAGGACGTGCAGTGGCTTTGAGGAGATAGTCTGTTGCCCCAACGAATGGCTGCTTTAGCGGTTTGGTAACTCAGATTTCAATGAGACCAGCCGAACTCAATTACACGTCCATGAAAGGCATTGTTGTTGTGAATGCCATTGGAAACCAAACTTGATGTTGTCTCCTGCATCATAGTATCCTCCAACCAAGTCCACCTAAGAAACAAACAAAAATTAAAAAAAAACGAACTTTATACTCTGTTTTTGTAAAAAGCAGACCATCAATAAAGGTTGAATCTTTTGACGATAATGATATATAGTTTAACCCTACATGTTAAGATCTCTCAGAAACAAACAAACCCCAGTTCATAGTTTCTATAATACAGAACAAAGATTTAAAAACAGAGTATACAAAAACAGAGCAAACTAACTTATACTCTGTTTTTGTATACTCTGTTTTTTTTTAAACGAAACCCCATGAATAAAGGTTGAATCTTTTGATGATATTGATACATAATTTAACCTACATTGTTGAGATATCTCAGTAAAGAAGCACAACCCAGTTCGGTCGTTTCCGCAAAAAAAACTGTAAAAGGGAAAAAAAAAAAGAGTGAGGAAAGTTTACATGGAGAGCAGAGCCATCAGAGAGACCAGAGTTTCTTCTCCAAGTCATTCTCTGGTTGGGAGGAAGCTTCCCAGACCTCTGGCCTTCGAAGAAGAGTATAGATTTGGTGAGAGCGTCTTTGTAATTGTGCTTGGCGATGTGGTGACGAATGGTGGTGAGTGTTGAAAGAGAAGAGGAAGGAGAAAGAAGAGAAGCCATTGCAGAGAAAGAAGAAGAAAGAGAGGAAAATGAATACTCTGAAGTCAAAAGAGGAAGAAGAAAAAGAAAAGGAGAGCCATTTTCTCTGATGAGAGAGCAGAGCTTCTATTAACCAATGAGCTTACAGGTAGCAGAAGCTGCTTTGTGGGAAACAGAGGAAGTAGCTCTGCCTCTTTATAGGGGGAGAAAGGTTTGTTTGTCTCTCTCCTCTCCTCTCTTCTCTCACTGTCTCTGTGGCAATGTAAAAACAGTTTTTTGACTGCTCTTTTGTGTTTCCCATATGGTAAATAAATTTGCTTTGTTAGAAAAAGAGTGAAATGATTAGTTGAATAGTTTGGGATAAAATCGGAATAAATGAAAACTAGAGGGGTTTTATGGATAATATTCAATAATAACTTATTGTCCGTACTCCTGCTGCTTGTTTGGACTCGGTGGGAGATGGGGAAGCCCATTCGCAAATCTAAGTTATGACTAAAGATTCATTTTACTTCTGTGTCTGAATCTATTCTTGCATGTACTTGATTACATAACTGATGTTTAGATAAGATTCGGTGCTTGTGAATTTTGTAAAAGACAAACCGATCTTTCTATTCTAAAAATAAAATAAATAAAATAAATAATGAGTAATACTTTAGGATAGACTTAAAACATTCTTTTTCACCAAAATAGTATTCCATAAAAAAAATGATCAGAATAGATTTTATTTAAGAGTGTAAATATACATTTATATCATTAAATTAACTAATTTATACTTAAAGTTTAGAGTTATGTGGTAAGGTCGTCGAGATGAGGTTTAAAACTAAAAAAATAAAATTAAAATTTTCAAAATAAAAAGATTTATTTTAGTCATTTTTAGATCTATTTTATAACAAAATCTTTTAAAATATTTATTTAAAAGATTTACCCATAAATAATTATCATTCTTTTATTAAATTTTTGAGATTTGTGAAAGAAAAAGGGATATTCTATACTAGTGAATTATAGTTTCAGAGTGATGAGTGTAAATGGTAACCGATATCAGAAGTCTTTGACCAACATAACGAGAGCATTGACAATTTGAACAACAACACGACACAAGACTAACGTCATTTGGGTAAATAATTTAAATTTTGATTTGATACTTTTTCTTTTGTCGTTGATTTAATTGTTACTTTAAGTTACTATATGAAACAGTTTAAATTGTTTTACTAGATAAATTTCAGGGGACAAATCTCTAAAGTGTGGCTATTCACATTATACTCTTTTGGACTTTGTAATTTGAGATTTGATTAGTGACTCCCCATTAATGCATAACGATTCCCCTATGTATAAATAAAAACTAATTTAGTTATCTGAATTGCTAAAGAAATTACCACAGCAATATTGATATAGTTTTAATTATCTCTAACTCGCTACAGTAGATAGTCATGGATCTTGTTATGATTTATAATATAAAGTTTGTGATTTTAAGTAAATTTTTGGTGTATATTCATAAGTTTATTATCAGATTTATGAATTTATTAGCATTAGTTTTTTTCTTAAGAGAGCATAGAGTTTTCAACTAGAATAGCTTATATATATGTATATATACAACATGTTCATGTAAATATCTTGTAGTAAAAATACACTCAGCAAGTTTAAAAAAAAACACTCAGCAAGTTAAAAAAAAACACTCAGAATCTATTAGTAAATAATAAATTCATGGCTTTAAGGACTCAGCTAAGGGATGGTCTTTGACCAACATTGTGGACTGCTCTCATGTGGCTTAAGCTCTTGTGGTCAAAGCTTCACTTAGCCATGCAGTGTTTCGAAACTTCAGAGCATTGAGCATTTGCTCCGATTCCAAGGTCCTTATGGAGTTTGTCAACTCCCAAATCTATGCATGGAGATACAAGGTCCTCAATGATATTGATATCCATGTTCTTTTTTGCTTTCTTTGATTTTATCTCCTCTACATGTATATCTAGCTTTTTAAAATGGTGTGGTCAACCCTCTAGCTAAATTAGCCCTCCAAGAACTTTAAATCGGTTTGGCTAAGACGATGTCGATTAACCCAAAGTAATGCAAGGTTTGTTCAAAAAAAAATCTCTAGACAAAACATATTGATAAACCAAATAAAATCGAATGAAAGATTTCAATTTTACTATAAGTTTGATATCAATTTTCAATAAATGCTTTAAATTTGTGATAAAATATAATATTATATTTACTCTTTTAAATCATGTATAAATGTTTAAGAATAATTTATATGAGTTTTTTTTATAACACTTTAATTTATAGTAAGAGTTTATAAAGCTAATCCTACCATTTTAAATATTAAACCCTAAACCTATTAAAATATTTTGACTGAATATATTTAAGGTATTTTAACCAATTTCTCATAGAAACCATGTGTCATTTACTTTCTTTTATTTATTTTCCCAGTTTATCTTCTAGTTCTGTTAAACTAATTGGTGACAACGATTTTACAGTTAACCGTTATCTAGACCCTTAAAACAGTTAACCGTTTTCTAGACATTCTCGTGAACATACTTTTAGTAGATTGCTCGATAATGATGATGAGATTTTCAATATGACTTTGTAATCATTCCACATACATGTGTGCATGTGACTACCCTTTTCATACGAATCTATGATGAACAATAAGCTCTGGCCATTATAAACAATTATTAGACATTATTAGTGGTTTTCTCTTTTAAGTCGAATCCGTGACATATGGTCGTGTTATTGCATTGTTATGTGTAATGCTAAAAAAGGTTACAATTATTTGAATAATAATGTACGGTAAATGTGATACAGCAATGATTGTCATAACTTATCAACAAGCCAATCACTTAATTTACGGAAAATTAAAATAAACGTCCAGGGCCCAAATTACATTGCAGATGAATAGTGTGCTGCACTTTAGCGAGACAATTCTATATATTTTCACTAGTTTCAAAATTATTTTTTAGATTTTTCAAGGATCTCAAAATTAAACTGTTTTTAGATTTGGTTGTGTCTCAAACATTTGTCGCTTTTACTTAATTTATAAAACAAATGTGATGAAAGACAAAACTGATCAAATCAAACTAATATAGCCACAGCATCTTTTATTTTTCAATTGAACATATTCTTAGTGGAAGTGATTGGTTAATTAATACTTAATAGATCAGTAGTAACTTAGCTTTACACACATTCATGATTGATTTTCAAGTCCAAATTTTTGTAGTTAAATTTTTCGTTTCAAGTAATAGTCTCTTGTGATCCTATATATGCATGTGTGCTACACGGATTGTTAAATTATGTGTTGTGAATGATAATCGACATTAGTAAAATTCCATCTGTTTTAATGTATAAGTTATTTTAGATGTCTTTTTTTTATCATATAATTTTTAATGGTAAAAAATAACTAAGCAAACAATATTTGATTAAAAGTTATAAATAGAATTTGAAGATGATTTATCATTAACTATTTTTATTAAATATATTTCCTTTCGTCCTATCTAATCTAATGAATTTCCCTCTAATCCTTTTTTGAGAAAATTTCCCTCCAATCTTTTTTGTTTTTCTCTAAAAGCTGATAGGCAAAACTTTAGTTTAAAGACAAAATAATATTTTTTATAGAAAATATATAAAAACTGTATTTAGGTAGTATTTAACAAAACAACTTATAAATAAAAATAGAAGGAGCATGCAATAACGATGTAACAAGGCAAACCCCATCCTTTCAAAATTTAAATAAAAGGTTACTAATCTAAAGTATTAAATATATGCATATCATTTTCCAAAAGATATGCATATAATTAATTTTAAATTAATACTCTTGTTTAGCATAAAGAAGGATAACAATAAACTAAAATAAAAACAAACAAACCAATAAAATGCTTTCACATCATAATATAATTTCTGTAATTAGTGTCAAACGCATGCAACTGCAATCAAAGCATCAGACGCTAACATGCCATTTGCGGACGGGATTCAAACTGGAAATTAATCGAGCACTAACTCCCCTCTACTCTTCGAGTAATAAACCGCATATGGATAATGTTGGTTATGTTAATTCAGATGGGCTACTCCACTTAACACCAATTGGTTTTAGGTTGGAAGCTCATCTAGCTTAACATGGTATTATAGCCCTCGATCCACAAAGTCCAACCCAATCCTCATCGATCTGGCCCAAAGATGGTCCATCGATCCTAACCCGAACATTCCGAGATTGACGCTCAAAGAGCCATCATCTCGAAGGGGCGTATTAGGGACAAATGTCCCACATCGGTTGTTAGAAAGGATCCTTAGCAATATATAAGATAGATGGGCCACTCCACTTAACACCAATTGATTTTAGGTTGGAAGCTCATCTAGCTTAACAGGTTACATATCAGTTGCAAAAATATCTTTTAAAATCACAGAGTGGTAGGTCAGAAGCACTCGAGGGGAAAATCCGATACGGTCAACCCGAGGTTCAAACCCCGTTGGCCACGCATATATGGGTTATGCATTCAGCCCATTTTGAATGTTCAAGAGAGTGTTCTTCCTTGGACTGTACTTCCATTCAAGAGTTAGATATGTGTCCTTAATAGACCTAGATTTAACTATTTTTAATCAAAAAAAATATCTTTTTAAAAATATTTTAGCAATATTGAAACCCTATGTATCTCTATATGTACATGTATAAGCATAATATATATATATATATAATATATATATAGGTATGAAGAGTAGCATTGAAAAATAATAATGGAGAGGATGGGAATGTCGTACTTATCATGTGCGCTCCTGTGATGATTCCACATGCCTCATGACCCCCCAGAACAAAACACGTTATCCATAAAGAGCAAAAATAACTTTGGATTCATGTTCTTATTTTCCTTTTCCTGCTTCTCTGTAAAAGTTTATCCATCATTGATGAACAACCAAGAAAACAGATGGTAAAGGCTATAACTTTTATCACAAAATTAAATTTCATATTTCGGAAATTAAATTTCTTTGACTAAATATTAGTTTTGCTTTAATGATATATGCATATACAGTAATATACTCACGATATGTTAGACTGAATTTGAGAAATTTAATAGACCATTAAACGCATATATATAATTTATTCTCACTAGCTAGGGTATTTATCATTTTTTTGGAGTTGGATATATAAATACACACACACCAGACCTGCAGTAATAAAACTTTTATAGAATGTTGATCATATTAAATTTTTAGGTACAAGTCTAAGTGACTTGAGCTCATGTTTACAATCCAATATGTGATTAAAACCCGGTATTAAATGGGATGCCAGTTGAATTAAGCCACGTCCCACCATTAATAAATGGACCGACTGTGAATTGGGTTGCTTCCGTAGCGTCTATGCGTTTATAGCCAGGCCATTTGACCCGGTTGGTCATGTTCGACCCAGGTCCTTCATTCATGTACTCTCCATAATATAGGGTTTCAAGACCAGAAGTTCCACTCCACTCCAACCATCCAGCAGGATCGACCAGATCGTCAATAAACGATTTTATGATGATCGTCCTAGAGTAGTTCCTCCATGGTCGACCCAAGTAGGCCTTGAAGCTTGCTTTTACAGGGATCAAATCAGGAGCGGCCAAGAATCTACAGTTAATCATAGAGAAACCTGTAGGGTTCGGTCCAGTTTTGGCGGCTTTGAGCGGTGTATGCGATTTTCTGATTAGGATTTGGTTTACGAGCATAGAGACTACAGTTTTGGAACACAACAGCCGCGTTGCCGCATACGAAATCGACCGTACCATATATATCACATTCTCTGTAGAACTGTTGGGCTGAATGGACATAAAGAGTGTCTTGGTAGCCTTCGAACGAGCAACGGTAAAAAGCAGAGTGCTTAGAGTCGCTTCGCAATGCCACGGCTTGTTTGGACGGTCCGGCAAAATTCACGAATGATATGTCCTTAGCTATGAACCCTTCACCTTTCACGCCTGCATGCATGAACATTGAATTGTCTAATGGTTACTCGTTATACTACAACCATATATAGTAGGCATGCGGATTTGGTCCCAACCGAACCGAAATTTTCGGTTTACGGTTCAACTTCGGTTTTGAGTTCGGTAGAGTTTTAAAAATTGATTCGGTTATCGATTTGGTTCGGTTTTATTTTTTTTTGAAAATATCCGAAAAAATCGAAAAACCGAAAAATTGAACCGAATTTAACCGAAATAATCGAAAAACCGAATTTAACCGTAAATGTCTGATTTTTAAAGAAAATCATACCAAAATAACTAGAACCAAAAGAAAATCGGTTATTTTCCAAAATAAAATTGAAAATCGAAAATAACCGATAATCGAACCGAACCGAAATTTAATTCGGTTAATTTCGGACTTGGTTTTCAAAATTTCGGTTAACCCGAAAACCGATGGCTCGGTTTCGGAAAACCGAAGTCGCAGGCCTAATATATAGTATGAAGATAACATTAGGTATTTAGGTTGGATTTTATTTTTTGAAAAAATTAAAAAAATTTGGATTTTATTTGGGCTCGGCCTCACCCTAAACCCATAAGAAATCAAGAATGTGCCCATAAGCAGTTTCTTTTTCTAGATATTTATTGACGATGTTTAGCAATTAGCATTAAAAAACAGCCAAAGTATTTTGATCAAAGGCTAACCTACGGTAGCAGTTTGATATGTTGTCCAGTAACCCTTTCTGCGGTTTGCTTTTATGACTGTTCTTCCAATACCGTCTCCCACAAACATTATCATTGTCTTCTTGTTCGGTATCTCGACGTTCTCAAAGTATACTCCACGTTTTATATATATCATAAACCTATATAAAAAAATATGAAGTGTATATTAAAAAAAATGAAAATGTAATAAAGTTCAAAAAAGTTTAAAACGAAAAACAATGACATGGCCCAATTTCATATACAACATTTCGAAAATAAAATCATATATATCAACATAGATAAACCGAAAAAATGCATGTGCATATCTTTTCTTTGTACTAACCATCACCAGTTTTAGTATTGGTGTTACCTGAGAATAATAAAAAAATGTACTAATATAAATTTTCATTTTAAAAACTTTGTTCCAAATGCTAACGTTGGTGTATATTAGAATCATAAAGTTGAAGAAAAAACAATGACATCATCAGATTTTCATAAATCACATTTGAAAAAAAAGAAAAAAAAACATGTGAATATCAACATGATAAACCAAAACATGCATCTACATATTTTTTTCTTTGTTCTAACATCACCAATTTTACTACTGTATTACTTAATAATAATAAAAAAATAGTACAATATAGATTTGCATTTTATAATTTTGTTCCAATGTTAACGTTGGTGGTTGACTTCGTTGACGTAGATATATGTACCTTGTTGCACTCGAGTTAGGAGCGGCCGAGACCGCGGCATTGATGGTAGTGAAGTTTCCGCTACCATCTTGAGCCACCATGAGATTAAACTTAGTCTCTTTCCACCGGAGCGTGAAGGCGTTTCTTGTCATTCTCTAAGACCCAACTCGGGAACTCCACGTCAACCTCGTACGGTTCCGAAGAAAGTTTATGCCCTGGAATCTTCTGAAGCATGCCCAGAGCGTTACTGAGGTTACTAGAGATCTTCAAGATGCTACCCTTCAAGCTATCACTCAATGTATACGTGTTAACATCATTATTATTTCATGAAACGTGAAACCCTCGAGACACGGTGTCTTGGTTCGTCATGGCGTCGCTGAGCAACATGTTGACGTCGTGGGAACCCAAGAGAGGGAGTTTGGAGCTTGGAGATTGCGGGTTTCGAGGTTGGACGATAGTGTCATCGAGTAGACCCAAGACAGTCTTCGAATGCGCAGCGGTAACGGTGAGGTGTGTTTGGTCCAAGACGTTTTTGGAGGTTGATGAAGTGGGTGTAAGAGACATTGACGTTTAAGATGGTTTGGCTTTAAAGTAGCGACGATGAGCTGAGTGATGTTATTGGCTTCGGTTAGCCGCTGCGTTGATTGTGAATGAACGGTGGACTATTAAGAAGATTAGGTGAAAGGTCAATGCTAGTAAGTTGAGATTAATGTGTTTTTGACGTTTTTCTACTTGGATTATGCATCTTTTTTTTTTTTCTTCTTCTTCAAGACTGTTGTGAGAGCTTGTGGTCTATATACAACCTTAACGCCTTAAAGATAATGTGATATAGAGGCGAAGATTAAAATAACAAGAAGATTGCGAATAATATATTTACACAAAAAAAAAGATTGCGAATAATATTACTTTTTTGACGAAGGAATAATATTACCTTACTCAACCTTATTTCCTCTAGACAACTGTAATTCTTTCAATTTATGATAAATTTACTCACACATAAACATATATGAGTTGGAAGTCTATATATGTTCGATTTGAATAAATTTCTATAAAATACACATTTAAATACATCAAAATTGTTACATAAACTACGTATAATGCATAGGTTTATAAAATTTCCAAATATGTAGGCACCAATTTCAGTCAAAATATTAATTATTAACTCACCTAAAATTGAGTTTTACACAATTTTTTCTGTTATTAAAATTGTTGTTTACAATTTCAGTCTAACATTTTTATTTAATATATATATAAATCACCTCAAAATTACCAAATAAAAATAAAATTAAACAAAGCTCCAAAATTAAAAAAATTCTTTGTTTTGATATGGTGAAAGCAGAAACAATGTGAATGGGACGACATAATTAAAAGACGGTGGTTTAGGGTTTAGCTATGAACGGTATAAACAACACTGATTGTTTTCAAAAGAAGTAAATATTAGCTGTAATATTCCGCTTTGAACAAAGAGTTAAAGAAGGCAAGTTACAAAATTTAATAAATAATTTGTTCAGACGTCTTTTTCATTTAACATGCATGCACCCTTCTCATACGTAAAACCTTTGATTACCCTCCTGTCCTCCACAATCGGCCACTTGTTTTTTTCTTTCCTTTTGGATCACTACATCAGTGGACGAAAAAGAGAGATTAACAATTCTAAAACGTTATATACAATGTGTTGTAACCTGGCGATGGAAAATCATTGTTATTATATCTTAAACCAAGATTATATGTCAAATTGAAGAGCTAGTTTAATATGAGGATGTATAGTTCATGTAATTTTTTTTTAAATTGGTTTGTGGTTAAGCAACCAACTCATCACTTGATATTGATCCCTATATATAAATAGGGCTTGTGTGACTTCTCTATTTAATTTGTTGATATGTTGATTCTACATATTGTACCTTGAAGAGTAGTGGATTGGTTGTGCCAGACCAAAACGTAGGGGATCTCACATTGAGATCATGAACTCGCTAATGTTATGTTTTCACTGTTCTAGTTTTGCTGTATTTCTTTTTTTATATGTTTTATTGGATGATCCGATCAGTTTTGGTATGAATACATTTAATGTTAGCTACAAAGTGAATTTCTCCTTAAAAGGTCAATATATTATCTAACCAAAGTTTGAATTCTTTCCGATTAATTAATGCTAGAGTTAGCTGGAACACGTGTTATCAAACAACCAAATAAACTCTCTGGGCCAAAGTTCATGCCCATATATACTTTCTACATTGATTTTGTTTCAAGGTAAACTTGATTCCGAACAATTGTTTATTTCATAGGTTTTTCATGTGTTTAAGAGATCGTGAGTTCTTTAGATTATTAATTGTGATAAAATCCGCGTCTGTTTTGACTGGGACTAAGCATTAGTCATTACAAAGAGGAAAAGGCGATTGAATCTAAATCACCTTACTTTGAGGCCATGATTATTGCAGGTTTCTCTATAGCTGACTTTCTTCAGAAACTAAGAACAGTTATCTTAAGCTTTTTCTAAGAAACCCAGCTTTAGAAAACACCTGCAATAAATCATGCTCTCTACACTTCCAATGAAGTTTTACCAAACCTTTGTTGGGGTTTGTAAAAGCCCATGACTAACTCTTTAGTTTAATTATTACGACATTGTCTACTTTGATTTAAAAGACAAGTTCATATAGATTTAATTTTGAGCTCCTTTCTAAAAGATTTTTATACTAATCAGAGTTGACACCACATCATCTTGTATCCTTTCCCGGTAGCAAGTCATCTTGGTACATTCTTGCATCCTTACTCGCAAAGTTACTTTGAGTTGCTTTGAGGATGCTATTTCCACAACTGGATTTCATAGAATCTTTTTGTGACTAATATCTGTCACATAGCTCCCACTTCTATTTGAAGGGTTAATATTCCTACTTAAGGATATCTTAGTTGTCTTGTTGACTTCGTTTATTCCGTTCTGTTACCAATTGTTAGGATTTCTTTAGCTATGTCCAACTCTTTTATTGTTCGACTAGAATGATATTGTTCACTTTGAGCCTAAGAGATAAATCCGCTTTGATTTATTTTTGGGTTCATTCCCAAAATACCTCGTACTAATCAAAATTGAATTCTTTTGTTATATATTAGACATTATTTGTTTAAACATCCGCTGTAGGACTTGATTGACATCTCTCAATATTTTGCTTACATATTAATGTTCATTTCAAGATTTATATAAGATCAAGCTTAGAGATCAATAGTAAAAGGAATTCCTATGGAGTTAAGTCACTTGTCACCTTCGATAAACAGATTGACAGTGAACTAAGTTAGTTTTTATTGCGGTTTCGATACGTTTAAAACCAGTCCATTTGACCCGGTTTGTCATGTTCGAAACGGGCCCTTCATTCATATACTCCCCATAATATAAAGTGTCAAGAGCAAAATCGTCTTTCCACTTCAACCATCCAGCAGGATCTACCAAATCGTCAATAAACGATTTTTATAATAACCGTCCTAGAAATATAATTGCCATGGACGACCTAAGTATGTATTAGAGATGTGTTGGGCCGAAAGATGTATATCTTACGGATCAAGATTGTGAAGTCCGTGAAACCCATTAAGACTCTGAAGACAAAAGGAAAGACTTGAAAGTAAGTTAATCTCAAGATATTCTTAGCATATTTACATTCAGTGTTTAAGGAAAGTTAGCTTTATCTGGTGTTAACATTATGTTAATGTTACCACTATATAAATGCCTCTTGTATTTTCATATCAAACACAACACAATAATATATCATATCTATTATACTTTACAGTATGCTTTGAAGTCAGCCTTCACAGGGGCCAAATCGGTAGCAGCCAAGATTTTGCAGTTTATAATAGAAATATCCCGTGGGTTGACGAGGATCTTCTCGACCTTGAGCAGTATATGTGATTCTCTGGTTAGGGGTTTGGTCTGGGAGCATAGAGAGTATATATAGTTCTGGAACACAGCCACTGCGTCACCAAATATGAAATCGACCGTGCCATATAATATCACATTCTCTATCGAACTGTTTGTGTGAGTGGACGTAAATGGTGTCTTGGTAGCTTTCAAAGCTGCATCGGTAAAAAGCAGAGAGGTCAGACCCGCTTCTCAACGCTACAGCCTGGTGTTTGGTCGGTCCAGCATCGTTCACGAATGATATGTCCAGCCACTACCTCTTACGCCTGCATAAACAAAAACGTGGTAACAAATATATTTTTATAATACAAAGTTATAAAATAAACAAAGAAAAAGAGACAAAAGCTAACTAAATAGATTAAAATAATGGCTAAGAAAATGATTTTGGTATCATTTTATACTTTATACGTATCAGAAATCTATCATATAAGTATCAATATTACTCTCACAGTTTTAAATTATTAATAAATAAAACTACAGATAATAATTTGAAGCAAAATTTTCAACTATAATTACTTATAAATAAAAATGAAAAATCGGATTTCTATTGAAAGAGAAGATCGGATGGCTATTTGAAATAAACAAGAATCTAGAGTCTGTGAATGAATTAAATTAATTTACGTAGAATTGAAAGTTAAATATAGTACCAAATATGCTCAGTTTGGAAGCATCTTGTAAGAATAAAACGAATAATAATTATTAAAAAGTAGCGCAAAATGTACTAATAGCATTTTCAATAAGTACTCTCATTTTGAGAAATATCTTTAAAATAAAGGGTTGAGTGTGTGTTGCTCTAATGATCACTCGCAAATTTATTTTTATGAGGTTTTGATATTTATGTTTGAACTCTTAAGTATTATTAATAATTAATAATAATCACTAGCTTTCATAATATATAAAATACTATTTAAAATATGAAAATTAATATTTTGAGAAATATATAATAATAAGTACTAAAGTATAACTAGACGTAACATAAAAATGTTAATAAAGACTAAATGTGATATAAAAATATTCGTGAAGTTATTAAACATAGATAAATTTTAAAATTAATGTAAATAGTGGTTTGAAGAGATGAAGGGTTGTTGCAATGCAAAATCTCTAAAAAATGAAGAAATATGAGACTCGCTGAAGATGCAATAGTGTGAAAATACAGTCACTTTTCAGGGTCTCTCAAAATGTATGAGAATTAAATCGTTTATAACTCGGTATTTTTCAATTAATTAAATTGTTTCTATTAAATATTTTTATGTTCTTCAAAATTTAAATATGTATAAATGTTTTATTTTTTGCACTTCTAGTCTTGTACTTAAATTATCTAATAAAATAGTGGTAGCTTATTTGAAGATATTAAAAAAAATCTGTGCCTTTTAAGTTACGTTTATGAGAATTTGGTTTCGTTTTTTTTTTTTTTTTTTTTCTTTTTTTTCATCTGGTTTTGATTAATAAATTTGTAGAACATACAAGAGTGAATTTCTAAACCCACAACAAGGAGACATAAACCCAAACATCGGGTAACATAAACCCAAACAACGGATGACACTTGAAAACCTACAACAATCACTAGAGTACTTTAGATTCATATAACCAAATCCAAACACAACCTTGACAAGGGATATCAATATTAATCCTTCTACACTTCGAACAGTCGGAACTCTTGCCGAGAGAGGAAGCAATGCAATGGCCATAACAACGGAACAAAACTAAACTTACATGAACCTCCAGTTCACGGTACCAAGCCAGAACCAATAAGAATAACACCAGAAACCGATCAGAGAAGAACAACACAAGGGCTAAGCTCCCTTCTCAAACGAACTTTCATCGAAAAACCTAAGACTCTCAACCTCATTATAATGCTTCAAAAAACCGAAGCCACCAAAGAACACAAGAGCAAAAAACAAACCGGAAAAACACATTTATTCAAAGGCCGCGAGAATAACTCTCTCCTAGAGCGGGACAAGCAACCTGAAACTTCTCAGAGATGTTAGAATTGTTCTGCTCACCACACACCACCACACCACCATCCCACACCGCTTACACCGAAGCTAGAACAAAGATAAAATAGGATAAACACTAAAATCCAAACAAAGACACCTCAGATTCAGCCTTTCTGAAGCCATAACACATCTGACCCAAGCAGAGATCTCAAAACATGGAGTGAGTTGATGGAATTGGTCATCGAAAAATAAGATCTTGACAGAAGCTATGAAAAAATAAATCTAATTTTTGATTTTCCAAACATAAACTAATTTTTGCATTTTTTTGTTGTTGATAACTTAATATTTCAAGATCTTAACAGTTTTTGTTATTTTTTCTGTAACAATTATTTTATACTTAAATTAGATAAGCAGTTATTCTCATATGATTTAAAATTGATCTCGAAACTAAAAGCCTCTTTGGAATATGGTCGTTAATTTAATAAGTATGAATCAATAGTACTATAAAATTCATCAATAAAATAGTCAATCTAGAATTACAATTATATTTTTTCAAATATTTTAGTGGTAAGATTGTAAATGGCAAAGATGTATTTGCTCCGTCCTCGTCCGCCTTTCTTGTAGGTTGGCACAAGTCTGAGCCCTTAAAACATTGAAAATATTAACATTTTATGTGGCAAGTTGTGTCGTTGTTTGCAGTTGACTTCATTTACAGCAACTTTTAAGTTATAACAACAGTAACAAGGTAGAATCATCCTTATCTGGAAGCCCACCCTTAACGTCACTGTTATCCACCAGTTTAGGCAATCCATGACATGCCGTGTTGGTTCAACCTTATCATCTTCCATCTTTTTCACCGCTATCTATGCTGGTAACACTTCCGAGGAGCGAAATGATCTTTGGATTGAACTTCTAAACATTTCACAATACTTTCACCCTGGATGCTCTCCCTTGGATGGTCGGTGGAGACTTCAATGAGATCACCCATCCTGACGAACATTCTGACTCATCAGTAGTAACCATAACCCCTCCTATGATCGCTTTCACCTCGTGTCTTAGCCAGCTTGAGATAAGAGATTTACGCTATCTAGAGAAAGATTCATCTGGTCTAATAAACAACCGGATAATCATATTCCCAAGAAGATTGACAGAGCTCTAATAAATGAAACTTGGCTGGATACCTTCCCCAGAAGCTTAGCCCACTTTCACCCCCCTGATATTTCTGACCATGCCCCTTGCTGCATCAACCTTGATTGTCCCCTCCCTCTTGCTGGCACGAAACCTTTCATATACCTAGCCTCTCACCCAAACTTTTTTGCCCTTGTAGCCGAATCATGGATCTGCACAGAAATGAGATTCACTCATTAGTTTTACTGAGTTTTAAGCAAAGAGAACTAAAGAAAGAACTTAAAAGACTCAACAAAGAAAATTACTCAGATATTCAAAAAAGAGTTAGTGACACTAAAATTTTGTTAATGATGCGCAACTCTTGTCTCTTAATCAACCAAACCAGATTAATTTTGCAGCAGAGAAGGAGCTTCTGATCAAACTGAACCTGTTAAAACGTGTAGAAGAAGAATATTTTAAGCAGTTATCTCGCATCAACTGGCTAAAAACAGGGGATCTCAATACGAGCTACTTCCATAAAGTAGCAAAGGCGCGGAAAGCTTACAATTCTATTACCATCATGATTGGACTCAATGGGTTTGAAGCTACTTCTCCTGAAGAGATTGGCAACCTAGCAGTAACTCACTTCCAAAACATTCTTGGACCAGAAACCCATAACACATCTCTCGCCTTGATTCTTCAAGTAGCCAACATGATTCGGACAGATAGGTTCTAATGCTCTTCAACTCAAGCTCTCCAGCTCTCCAAGATCCCATCTCCTGAGGACATAACTAAGGTTATGTTCAAATTAAACCAGAATAAAAGCCCAGGTCTTGACGGGTTTACCTCTGGTTTCTACAAAGCGGCATGAAGTATAATTGGAAATGAAGTGATCAACGCTATTACCTCTTTCTTTCACACCTCTACCATTCCTAAAGCTACCAACTCTATTATCCTTACCCTCTTACCAAAATTCCCAGGAGCCTCGATCATCAAACACTGTAGACCTATCTCTTGTTGTAACACTCTCTATAAAGTGATCTCTAAACTGCTGGTAAACCGTCTTAAACCCATTCTCCCAACCATTATCCTACCTAACCAAACAGCTTTCATTAAAGGCAGACTTCTTATCGAAAACTGCCTTCTAGCATCTGAGATTGTATCTGGTTACCATAACCATAGAGGTCAGAAGAAGCTTACCTTGAAGATTGACATTGCCAAAGCGTTTGACTCCGTCATATGGGACTACCTTTTCGCCTGCCTCAAAGCCCGTAACCTCCCAAGCGACTTTGTTCAATGGCTGTCCTCATGCTACTCTTCGCCTACTTTCTCTGTCGAAATCAATGGGAGACTGCATGGTTTCTTCAATGGCACCAGAGGCCTTTGCCAGGGGGATCCTCTATCTCCATACCTATTTGGCATTGTCATGAATACACTTTCTCAAAAACTAAATGCAGCTGCAAAATCAGGAAGATTTGGATATCACCCAAACTGTCAAGAGTCAAACCTCACTCACCTTTGTTTTGCAGATGATCTTTTAATCTTCAGTGATGGATCTCTCAGTTCTGTCCAAGGCGTGTTGCAAGTCCTCCAAGAAGTCGAAGGTTTCTCTGGACTATCCATCAGCATAGAGAAATCTTGTTTCTTTCCAACTGGGCTATCAGATTCAGAAATGGATGACATAGTTGAATCTTCAGGTGTTTCACATGGCTCTCTGCCAATGCGTTATCTAGGACTGCCTCTCAACTCCAGAAAGCTCTCAATCACCAACTGCGAACCCTTACTGCAACAACTTAGGTCAAAAATTAATGCTTGGACATCAAAATATATGTCATTTGCAGGAAGGCGGGTATTGATCTCTACTGTTATAGCTGGGATAACAAACTTATGGTGCGGAGCCTTTGTTTTAGGTGAAGAGTGCATCCATGCAATCGACAAGGTGTGCAATGCTTTCCTATGGAAAGGAACCTTAGATGGCATGTATGTATCTAGAGTAGCTTGGGAGAAGGTAACTCAGCCAAAGCAAAATGGTGGGCTTGGCATTCACAATCTCGAGCCCTGAAACCGTACTTGCGCTATCAAGCTCCTCTGGATCCTAGTATTCAGAACAGAGTCAGTATGGTCGACCTGGATGCAAGACAATGTAATAAAAGATGAAAGCTTTTGGCATATGAAACCGAGGCAAACTCATACCTTGTTATTCAAGCAAATTCTCTTGGAGAAACAAACAACTATTCAGTGGCTCCATATTGACCCAAACGATGAAACGAACATCAGTTTTTGGAGTGATCCTTGGACCAAATTTGGGAAGCTTATCAAGTTCATAGGTCACAATGGACCTCGAATTACTGGAATCACCATGTCCTCATTTGTAGAAGACGTCTGGAGGGACGGAGGTTGGGTTATCCACTCAACAAGATCTCAGGAAATGGAGGAATTACTAACCTACCTTACTACTATCACCCTCTCTTACTCTCCGAGTAAACCCCGTTGGATAATCAATGGCAGAGTTAAGAGTTCGTTCTCTAGCTCTTCAGTCTATCACTCTCTTCTGGATCTTGCTCCCTCAGTCTCTTGGTTCCCTATCATCTGGCTCAAAAAAGGCATTCTCAAACACAAAACACTCGCTTGGTTAATGCTCCTCAATACCGGCAAATGCCCTACAAGGGATCGATTGCTATCATGGGGTCTCCAAACGAACCCGTTATGCCTGCTCTGCAACCAGGAAGATGAAAGTAGAAACACTCAACAGCTGTTTGGAATCACTTCTCAGTGAGGCTTGGTCTCCAGCCTCTATCGAACTCCTGGGATGATATTTTTCACTCTCTCTTGTCTCTTTCTGGAACACGACACATCAAATACCTCTCTGTCATGACTTGGCAAGCCACGATCTACGAGCTCTGGTGGGAACGGAATGATCGGCTTCATAGATGTAATCATCGATCTCCTAATCTAGTTACCAAAAAAATCTCAAATGTGATCAAAAAGAAGATCTCAGCCTTCAAACCTCGAAATAACTTGCTAGCAAGTGATTTGATCCAACTTTGGTTCTCTCTGTTTTGTTCGATCACGACCTCCTCTCTCTCGTTCCAGCGTAACTAGGGATTCTCCTTCGCATTGGTTTCATTGCAACTAAGCACTTTCGAATTGGGCTTCTGGTTCTTTACTTGGGCTTACCTTATAGGCCACTCCCATATCCTCTTTCTTTAATCAAGGCTAATAGGTTCTTTTGGGTTTTCACGTTTACATTTGTTCTCTAATCTTGCTAGATTTTTATTTTTTTTCTTTCTTTCGGTTGTATTAAAGTGGGCCTAAAACCATTTTTGCTACTTTACTTATTTTTATTTAATGCAAGAAATAGTTCCAAAAAGAAAAAAAAAAGGTTTTTAGAACCACTTAAAGCAGTATCGATGACTAGCTGAAGTCACAGATACTAAGAGTACGTCCATCCATAAGAACCCCAAAAAACCAATTTGAGGTTCTTAATTTTTTTTTCTGATTCTTTAAAAAAAAAAAAAACAAACCAATCATGGGTTGCCACGTGTCAGTGGGACCCACAAAACAGTGTAATAACTGGTTCTTAAAAAAGAATTTTTAGAGGTGGTTCTTAGGAGAAGTGGTGAGATCCGCTACTATTTTTGGTTAAAAACCTCCCCTAAGAACCACCAATGGAGGTGGTCTAAGATCATGTTTATTGCATGTCTCTTAGCATGAGATTCTTACATTTTCTAAGAGACGTTTCTGAGACTTTAACTTAGAAAACCTAAGAATCATTTCTTAAATAAGAGACATAAGAACCGTCTTTTAGCCAAAAATTTCATCAAAAAAAAAAGTTAAATCAAGTTAAAATCTCAACTCCGAAGAGACCGGTAATAAACATAGCCTAACATGTTATACCACTAACTTTCCATCTCTTGAACTGTTCCAACACAGTAAAACAATGTTGATCAATCCAAGAGGTGCGCAAATCCAACCGCTGAGATTCCCAATCCCTTGACAGCTCGCATGCAACTGAATAAATCAAACGAAAACATTATGAGTTTATAATGAAACAGAGATGTAAGTAAAGTATTAGTTGTGAGCATATTGGTCATTATCGTTTGAACTCTTGTAATAACTTTACATTTTAATCATATTCCTCTCATATTCTTTTTTTTGTCCTAGTTGCTCTCTGTTCTTATTTATTTAAACTGACTTGTAGTTCATGATTTAATGAATCTACACCCAATAAGCAGGCACCGATAAATCTTTTGTATCTTATTAACCACTACATATCATTTGGGATGAAAAATATAATTCTTACACCATCTAGATAGTGTATGAAACAAATGTATGCAGTTTGATACCCGACTTATTGGAGTTCCTCATGGAGGTGTTGTGATGCTTCTGCTTTATCTTCAAAGTTCATCATATTAGTCTATCTGCTGCATATCGTATGCATAGATTAACATATAAAAGTTAGGATCTTTTTTTTTTTAATATTTTCATATAATGACATTTCTTTGTAAATTATGAAGAAAGTAGATTACTCGAACTTCCCATGTGATGATGACACGGTTCGTTTTTTATATATATATATAAATAATTGGATTATCTTCTAGGTTTTTTTTTATATTAATTTGTTATGATTTGGGTGTTTTGAATTGTCTTCCAATTGTAAAACAATCTAAGCCGGTTGTTTTTGTGTTCTTAACTAATTTCCGTGTAGGGATTTTAGCATCACTATTTTTTTCTCTGAAGATGTGTTTTAAAACTAAGAATATAAAAGGTTGAAAATACGTGATTCTATATTGGTTTTTTCCTGTTGTTGGATTCTTGGTTGGATTCTTTCAATAATATGCAACAAAATTATCCATGATGCTTCGCTGTGTTGGTTTGCTCCCAATTTGTCACCAAGCATATCTTATAATCATTCCTAGCGATATCAGTATTATCAACGTAATTATATTCATTTCCAGGATTGGAATCTGTAAGCACAAAAGTAGAAATGTTCTTCTTACGTTTGCAGCATTCTATATTTAATTGTTAGAGAATCATAAGTTGTTATTTTTCTTCACACGTAAAACAATTAATTTCTAACTAATTTACTGATTTATATTCATATATTTTCATATAACCATGAGCAGGAAGCATTTTAAGCTGCATTTATAGAACAAGTGACTCCCAAAAAAATATGGATGTACGTAGATTTCAACTACATATTGAGGAAGAAAAATTATAATATAAAACTAAAAAAATATGGATGTATATTTCTCTTTTTGACAAAAAAATAAATGGATGTATATTTCAACTATCTATATATATAAAGTTGCCTTTTTTTTTTCTCCATAGGGGGAAAAAATGACACCTGGCAACTTAAGTGGGCTCTGCTAAGTGGATATTGAAAAATGAAAACCGTAATTGAGATTTGTTTGCTGCTTCTATTGGGCTTTCAAAATTAAAAAACAGATCTCGGATTGCCAAGCCCAGTAAGAAGTATTGCACCCCTCAAAAAAAATCGACTAGGTCTAGGACTGTGTTTTCTTCGGCTGCCGCTTCACACCAGAAAAAAAAACGATGAAAATGGACAGGGACGTTACAACTTTTCGTCTACAGCTTCTTTACTCCCTCTTGGTACGTGATTACCCCACTCCGAAGCATTCAATCCGACTCCTTGAATTCCCCATGGTAGCGTACTGGAGGTCTGAGTATAAATAACCCCTCTTCCATTCATGGTAATCACAGCTTACCGCAATATTACTCTGTTCAACTTCCCCTTTACTCTGTTCAACTTCCCCTTTACTATAATGACGAATTCTCGCATCCTTCTTGCCAACTTAAAAGCAGGACGGTGATCCAACACTGCCGAGGTGAGGTTGCTGCGATTCTGGGAGGCTAGGAACGTACGGAGAGGTGGCGAATTGATGAGTGTTGACATGCTCTTTGTCGATGAGAATGTAAGCCTCTTGCTCATGAATCTGTTTTTAGTATTTCTTCCATTATTTTGGTCAACAAAATTTTTACTGCTTGTGATGTTCTATAACTATTGTCTGAATGTTTTTATTTCTCATTACCAACAGTCAACCCTTACGCAAGGATCTATAAGTGCGAACCGCCAACTTAAGTTCAGGGACCGTCTCAGCGAAGGCTCCCTATACACGTTGTGCGGTTTTGACGTCACGCGCAGCAACCCCAATTTCCGTTTGTCCGATTCCCCTCTCTCAATTAGGTTCAATGAAGAAACCAATATTGAGAAAATAACGGCCTCTGTTAGGCCCATACCAACGGAGCTTTTCAGATTCATGTCATATAGCCAGATACTTGAACTAGCTAACACTGGCAAACAACTTCCTGGTATGTATCTCATGTCTGATTAGTTTAGTTTGTTTTGTGATAGCATGTGTTAACTTAACCCCATTGATTATTTATCAGACATAATTGGTGAGTTGAGTGCAATCAGAAGCACAATCACTGACTGTATACCAGGGGCACAACGAGTGATGCTATCTCTGCGTCTTCAAAGGTACTCATGTTTTTGGAAATGCCATGAGCTTATAATGGATGTTGTTACCATTTCCAGTCATATAACTTTGTGTTTTTCTTTACTTGCAGTGGTGAAGCCATTTGTGTCAGTATGTTTGACTCAATGGCCCTTGCATTCCATGCCAAATTTGACAGCTATGGTAAAGAGCCCAAAATTATAATTGCCACAAGCCTGAATCCTAAGAGAGTTGCTGGTGGGTGTTTATTTCCCTAACTTTTGGTTGCATTGATACATATATTCCTCAAATGCATTTCAAAAAAACTATTTTGTTTATTGCTTGAGTTCTGCTTATTTAATCTTGTATGTTTGGTTAGGCCGGCTTTATCTGAATGCTACTTGTGGGACACATCTCTACTTTGACTCTGAGACAGCTGCTGGGAAAGAAATGTTTGACACGTAGGTCTCACAATTCTATTTATAGTAAATCACGTTTGTGCTTCTGAAATTAGGCACGTCAATGTTTCACTGATTTGATGAATGGCTTCTCATTTCCCTTTCCTTACAGCTTGCCAGGTCATGGAGCAGACTCAGGTGCATCCTCTTCGAAGGTAGTTCATGCACAGAAAATTGAACCAATGACTGTCTCTGAGCTTAACCAGTTTGTCATCACCTCTGACCCACAGGTTAAGTCTGAATTATTAGATTTTCAAATAATTGAGTTGTTTTTTTTTATTGATCTACTTACTCAACCTTTGTCAGGTGATTGAGTTTCTCTGTACGGCTAAGGTTACTGGTGTCCAGCAAGATGATGGATGGTGTTATATTGCATGTTCTGGGTGTTCCAAAAAACTTGTCCGAGAAGTAAGTTCGTTCACATGTGTTTCATGTAATGAAACTAATGCTGTTGCTGCACTCAGGTATGTTAATGGAAATTGTGTATCTTTGGAAGTTTAAAACAAATTACATATAGTTGCAGACATTAATATTGTGTGAACAGGTATCGAGTCACTTTGGCTGTGTCAGACAACACTGATACAGCATCTTTCCTAGCTTTTGATATGGAGATGGCAAAGCTGACTAACATTCAGGCTTCGGAAGCTGCTCAGATTGTGGTACAATCTTCAATGAACTCTTTGCTAATAAGTTGTGACATCGCTGTTGATACTAATGCTTATATATAAAACTATGTCACTCTGTTTGTAGGGGACGGGAGTTGATGCTCATGTTGACACAGAACTACCTCAGTCTCTTGCTGATATTGTTGGAAAAATCTACACTTTCCAGCTCAGATTGAACGATTTCAATTTCTCATCAAAGCACAAAACCTTCACCATTTCCCGCATATTTTCTCAGCTAGCACTTGCGCCCATGCCATCCTTTGCCATGACTGTATGTTACTTATCTAATCTCAAATATGCTACTTTCTTCCTGGTTACAATAACTCGTGCCATTGTACATGACATTTTTGATAGGCCGGTGGAAATATCCCTGCGGAGGGGCGAGCTGTTGCTGTGACACCAGGGACAAGTGCAAACGTGAACAACTCTTCCTCTGTTGCAGATAATCCATCTACGTCTGAGACTGGAACTACTAAACGTCCACCCTCGGTGAAAGCCCAAGATGATGTGGATGACCCTGCACAGAAGAAGACACACGTGGAATGATTCACCACTACAACCTCGACGACCACAGCTTCTTCTACAGCGAAGAATGATTTAGTGTTTTCTGTTTTGTTTTAATCTACGACTCTTTTGGTTTTTAAGCAATGTGGTCCTTTCTATTTTCAATCTAATCGGCTCTTTGTTTTAAAGACAGTTTATTGTGGTTGTCTCTTTTTTTATTTATTATCAATGCTGATATTCCATAAACATGACCATGTTATGCTTAGTATAATATGCTCTCGTGCCTCTTTAATATATTGCAAATTCCTCTTCACCAGATTTCTTAGTTTACGATGGAACTTAATTTCACATGATGACGTTTACATTTACAACCTAAATAAATTTCCTCACACAAGCATGAAGATTCATACAAATTTAAGGCATTACACCAGACACGAAAGAGACATGGTTAGCAATATACTCGAGTAACTAAACATTTGTACACTGCTTATATAAACTAAGCACTTATAATATGCCAAGACGTACTCATAATAGTATTAGAATGAAGTGATATAGTGCTTTCTTGCAGTACAAGAAACGAAATCGTCAATCATTCTCAACAATAACCTGGGCAGTTATCTAAAATATATGGTTCATGCAAGCATATTATCAAACGGTCATCTCCAGAGCCTGTTTCACTTCATGTTTTTGCTCCAGACTCAGTATACTATTCCATCTACGTATTATGAATGCACAGCAAAGAAGTTAACACTTGCTAACAGATTTGATTCATCTTTAAGTAATTATAACTGCAACATGTTTCTATTCAACTTTCAAATAAAGATTAATTAACAATTTTAATACAGAGGGATGTCAAAAGCCCCCGGTTACAGACGTTTCCTCCACATTATTCTACTTCATCGTTCTTATGCAGACTCTGAAGCTTTGATTACTCAACCCTTGCTGTTTGCAGAAGTCATGGTGAAGATTCCAGTTGAAGTTAAAGAGAAAGCAAGGAGAGGGAGGCCTCGGAAAAACGTTAACGTTTCTGAAGGTTCCACAACAGCATCGTCATCATCTATAACAAAAAAAAGCCATAAAAAGTCAATTGGTTAGTCCTAAACAAAGTTCTTTATCTCATTGGAACTTTACCAACTTACTCACCTGCAACTAACTATATAACTGATTCATGCTCTCTGTTGTTTGTTCTTCTAGCATCTGATATACACAGGCCTTGGTTACAAGAGCAACATCTACCACTCTCACCATCCGCTTTAGTCCAAAACTTATCAGATGTAGCTTGTCTGAATGGTAAAACATTTCTAATTCTTATGCGTTGTGAACTTTATCCTCAAATATTCTCACAACCACTTCTCGGTACGCTTATACAATCACAGTGAGAAATGGAAGAATGGCCCGTCAACGACGACTACAAATCCACAGGAATAAACGTTCCAAGTCACTACATGAAGGCAAGATATGCTCAAAAAAACGATCAAACCTGCAATTGACAAACGTTCGCTTAATATTTCTGTTTCAATTTGCAGGAGATGTCATTATGGAACAATCTGTTCACCCCAATGTTGTTGACTTGGAAGAAAGTAATAACACTCCAGTTTCTCGGAGGATGGGTAAGCAACCATGCAAGACAGTATCGTCATCGCGTAAAGGTGAGTTACACGATAACAGAGCAAAAAATTGGAATTATATGTTCGGAAGAAGCATTCAATCCATTTAAAGTTTGTTTACTAACCTGTCTTTTTACTCAGAAACTATTTCCACGGGTGGGAGCCGTCAAGGTATTAAAAAAAAGCTTAACATGAAACAAACACCTACATGTCCAACTCTGTCTCATAATAGCTGTTGGTTATTGCAGGAAAGAGTCGAAGACCAGCTGTTAACAAGTGGGAATTAGTAACTTGTCCTGCCTGTGAAGCTCTTGTCTGGATTGGTGAAGCTGTTGTGCAGGAGACACGGAATTCTCCTAGAATGTTTAGTATATGTTGTCAGCAAGGCCGTGTTAAGCTTCCGCCAAGACGTCAGCCACCATCCCCCCTGAGAGAACTGCTCGAGAGACCCAGTTTCCTGCTACAAATCAGAGTTGCTAATGGGCTGTTAGCATTCACATCGATGGGCAAATTGACCATACTGTGACAGGCACTCCTGGACCCTTTTCGTTTAGGCTCCATGGACAAACCCACCACAGAATCGGCTCTTTACTTCCACCCGAAGGCAGCAGTCCACAGTATCTAAATTGGTCTTTTTTCAACTACTTATCGATATATTGGTCTGTTGACAGAAGATATAAATTTCGTTTTGGATAAAGTGTGGAGAAAACTAAATCCAATTTCAAAAGTTTTAAAGCTTCTGATGTTTTTTCTAAATTTCCATTTAAGTTAATAAGTTGTTCATTTTCTCTTTGTAGAGAATGCATCAATACCATCAATTTATTTTTTCAGTATTCTTTGTTAAAATCACCAGTTTAACTATTATCCTGCTTCAATGGGTTTTGACTCAAAGTCTTTTTTTTTTGTATTTTGCTTATAGAGATAAAATAAAACACCCATAACAAAGCAAAATCTATGTTGTTCTTACTCAATTTCAAATAATTATCTCCACATTCAAATCAGCAAAAAAAAATACAAAAACATAAATGCATAGCACATCAAAATTTATAAAACATTTGTCATTTACTCCCACTGCAATACTATAGTAATTCATTCCAATTTTTTTATAAACTAACTCTAGACTATCATCTGCAACACTGAGCAAGATACCATCTGGGTACTGATCATATCCCACGAACCTACTTAAGCAGATTCACTTATGACGGAAATAACCAAACCTATTTTAAATATATAGTCGTCAGAGTTGATATTCTCAATCAAAAAATAGGAAGTTGGTTCCACTCACTCAAACACTATAACAGTTCAACGTATGAAATTTACAATACATGGGTTTTTGGTGAATCTTTGAGTAATGTATTAAAAAAAATTAAAATAAAAATACAAAGGACTCCTTAATGAAATTAAATAAAAATTACATTCTTATTATTAAGCTTCAAACTCCTTAATTAGTATTATTTTTTCTTCGTCACTTATCTACCTTCTCTTTTTAACACTTGATAATTTGATTGCACCATGACTTCCAAATACATAATATACATAGATATATATACCATATTTTGCAAATGAAAATTGGACAAAAATAGAGACAACCCGCGCGTAGCGCGGGCACATACCTAGTATATTTAGAAAGTAAACTATAGTGTAAAATGGGAGATTTTTCTATTGAAAAATTACATTTATGCGATTACAAGAAAAATATAGGAATTCTTAACGATGAATGCTTAGACTCTTAGTATAGTTTTAGATCACTTTTTTCATTATAGCCCATTTTCTAAATATATAGTTGATACGTTTATCTTTTTACAACTATAGCACACACCTTTGCAAGATAAAATGCTCCCTTGTCTTGTGGTTGGTATGTTTTCTGAATTTGATACGTTCCTTCATAAAGATTTTTAAAGCTTCCCATAATCACATTTACATACACATAGACTTTGTTGATGATATAATGCGTGCCGTGTTCTTGTCTATTTCCGGTATAATTATGTCGGCATCGGCATCCTCCTTACTATTAAATCAGAAGTACATTTGACACGTGACGCTCACAGAACCCTTCTCAGCCGAAATAAAGCGATTCTATTGGTTGATTTTTCAGAAATTTATTTTTGATTTATTTTTCTCATCGACATAACAAAAAAGGGAAGTCCTATAAATACTAACCTTATTTTGTTTAATGCATTGAATACTTACTAAAAAAATAAGACAGATTGAAGAAGTAGGAAAGTAATTAATATTACTTGCGCAAGAATATTTATATGTTTAATGCATTGAATACTTACTAAAAAAATAAGACCGATTGAAGGAGTAGGAAAATAATTAATATTACTTGCGCAAGAATATTTATATGTTTAATGCATTGAATACTTACTAAAAAAATAAGACCGATTGAATGAGTAGGAAAATAATTAATATTACTTGCGCAAGAATATTAATTAATACATGTATTTACTACTATCCTTTACTAAAAATACGGTAAATCATATTGATTACTTGCACAAGAATATTAATTAATACATAATTTACTACTATCCCTTACTAAAAATACGGTAAATCATATTGATTACTTGCGCAAGTTAAAATCGTATCATATGCATTTAATTTTCTTCTAAAAAAATTAACTATCTTTACTTAAACGATTCCATAATTTAATTTATGAATATTTGTTTGGCGTCGTTACAAACCTATATGATCACTTCATATATATAGAGGTCAATGTCGAATGATTAAATCATAACAAAGTAAAGATAGTTAATTTTTTTAGATCAAATTCGTAAATAATAAGTTTGAATTTTTTATCATATTAAAGATTAGATCAACTAAAATATTAACAATTCTATCATAATCTTTATTTTTACTTATTTAACTAAATTGAAATAATATTATTAATTCGAATTGATGATTCTTTGTTTAAATTGAAATAATATTATTAATTCTATCAAACTGTATTTCGAATATTTATATGTTTAATGCATTGAATACTTACTAAAAAAATAATACCGATTGAAGGAGTAGGAAAGTAATTGATATTACTTGCGCAAGAATATTTATATGTTCAATGCATTGAATATTTATATGTTCAATGCATTGAATACTTACTAAATAAATAAGACAGATTGAAGGAGTAGGAAAGTAATTAATATTACTTGCTCAAGAATATTAATTAATACACGTATTTACTACTATCCCTTACTAAAAATACGGTAAATTATATTGATTACTTGCGCAAGAATATTAATTAATACGGTAAATTATATTGATTACTTGCGCAAATTAGAATCATATCATATGCATTTAATTTTCTTCCAAAAAAATTAACTATCTTTACTTAAACGGTTCCATAATTTATTTTATGAATATTTTTTTGTTGTCGTTACAAACCTATATGATTCACTTCATATATATAGAGGTCAATGTCGAAGGAATAAATCATATCATGATTTTTAAGGTTTTTCGCCGTAGTTAATCTTTTTGTTGTAAGTATGTCCGCATTTAACTTGCTTAGATTTTAATAATTGTGATTCTTTTTTGTTGTAAGTATGTCCGCACAGGGTGGCGATGGAGGAGATTATTGGGACGGCGATAACTCTTTCAACCGTATTGAAAAGATATACATTGGACTAACCGAAAATGCTATCAGGTTTGTCAAGTTTATGTATGCCCAAAACGGTCGTGTAGTCTTCGGTGATGACCATGGGAGCAAGACCCTATCTGATGTCCAAGAGGTCATTGATTCACTTCTTAATAATTTACAGCTATAGATAAGATATAGTTAACTAATTATTATCCTTCTCTTTTTTTAGTTCACGCTAAGTGATCATGCAGAATATCTCATATCAGTGGAGGGTGACTACGATGATAAATCCGGAGTTATAACCATGCTTAGGTTCACTACCAACAAAAACTACTCTAATGTTTTTGGATTCGGTACAGTACCAAGCTTCATACTCCACAAAGATGGACATAAGATCGTTGGGTTTCATGGAAAATCCAGCAACATGCTTCATCAAATTGGGGTTCATGTTCTTCCCATTCCATGACAAGAGTGTTCATTGATTTGTCATAAATGTTTGGTTTTGAAAACAATAATTAGTCTAAAATTAAAATAAGAGGAAACTTCCAATCAAAGATGTCTTCATTGTTTCGGTCGATCTAAAAACATTTTATTGATAAAAGTTTATGAAAAAATATGTCAATGATTTAGTATTAATACTTTAATATGATTAATTTATATAACTAATATTTCTGTAAAAGGTTTGAATTATTAATAAAGAGACAAACAGCTTTAAAATTTCTAATAATTTTTAAAATGAGAACATCTTTTCATACTCTTCGTATTTAATTTATTTGTTTTAATAATGATATCCCTCTATATATTAAAGAAGAATCTCTCCTAGAATTTTGCCTTCACTTTTTGAAGTTATTTACATCGTATGCCACTGCCTTTTCAAATTTATTTTTAATATTTTTGCCAACTATATTTTCGGCCAATCAGAATTCAAAGTAATTCTGATTTTATGATTATTAATTTTCCATTTAACCATATGAATTTAAGGAAATTGTAAGGAAAAAAACATAGTTAATACGATTATCTAAAATATGGTAACTGAATTTGCCTAATTTAAGAAATAGTAACTATATGATATTTTAGAAATTATCGTGAGATACGATTCTAAGGAGTATGCCGCAAGTTTACGAAAACCCTATGCCTCAACGTGTTTCCTTATTCTTATTATAATAAGCTCCATTTCTTCTTAAACAAATCACTACCATAAAACAATTTATGGCTTGTATTACACAAATCACAAAAACTGTGGCTTCTATTATAAATTAGTACGATGATTAAGGATTTTAAACCTTTGAAACAACACACTTCGTTATCCGGCGAACCCATGGAAATCAGCTGATGAAAATGAGAACTATATGAATATTTTTCACAAAATAAAATTTAGCTCAAATAAAAAATTAATACAGTAGAATTATATAAACAAATTTTAATTTTAAATTATATATTGATTGATTTATAACTTTTAAAAATGTACAATAATATTTTTAAACATAAAAAAACAATAAAACTATATACGTATTACATAATAAAATATTTAAACATATATTCTACTGTTTGTTCAGCTGGGTAGTGATGAGTAATAAAATTACATCTTAAACACACATATTAGGATTTTTAATGATGTTGCAATTAAACATACACACAATATGTTGCCACTCTGATACTGAATATACTTTGTTCCATCACGTACATGTAAAATATAGAGTACCAAACATTTGCATGTGTCGTTGCTTTACCCCAAACACAGTGGTTTATGATATAAAATCCGTGTCTGCCAAAACTCAACCACTATTAAGTCCATAATTGAATCTGTTCATGTCCGCACAGGGTGCGGGCCGGCCACCTAGTA